>CM076581.1:637230724-637416361 GCA_034641835.2 Pinus albicaulis | reverse complement strand
GCTGAGTTTGTCCATATTTTCACTTTATTATAAGACTGATACCTTTGGGTTGAATCTTCCTAGTAACATTATAATAATATTTCGTATAATACTCTTCTCATGAACTGGCTCTCCCAATCCTTTCAGAGTATTGGTTATTTCATCAACATATTTGAAGTATGTAGCAATGTTGCAATCTTCTTTCATTCTGAGTTGCTCAAATTTTTCTATATAGATTTGAAGCTTTGCTTCTTTGACATTTGAGTCACCTACATATATATTCTCAAGCTTGTCGCATACATCTTTTGCGGTTTTACAACCCAACACCTTATGATAAGCAGATTCAATAAGTCCACTGATAATAATATTCTTTGATTTTGCATCATTTACCAAATTCTTCTTACCTTGTTCATCCATGGTTGATGTAAATCCATTTTGAACAGTGTCCCGTACTTTGTAACCTTGCGCCAAGAGATATACCTCCATTCTTACTTTCCAGAGTGCATAATTATTTTCATTGAATAGAGGTACACCATTCTTGGTATGTTCCATGACCTCCTTCCAACTGTTAAACTGATATTTAAGGAACCAAGCTCTGATACCAATTGTTGGAAATATTGAGAGGGGAGGTGAATCAATATTCCTTTCAATTAGAGCATTAGTTAATCTTCAATTATTATCAGTGTTTGTACAATGATAGAAGCAAACAAGAGGAACACAAATGCACACAGTTTTTAAGGTGGAAACCCACTCCGGGACAAAAACCACCTAATGCTTTTCTAATAATTCTTTAATATTCAACTCCAATTGAAAATAAAGCTCCAACTTCCTAGAATCTGAAAAACTTCCTAGAATCTAGAAAAGCATTCTTCTCCAGCTCCCACTGGATGGATGCTCCAATGCCCGAGATTCTTCAGCAGTCAACTGAATGGATGCCCCAACACCCAATGAGCTACAACTCACCCTAGCACCACCCTACCACCCTGTAGAAGAATAAAAGAAGAATGGACTCTCGTACCAGGAAAAATGGTCCACTTTACAATGATATAGAATGATGTAGAAGAAGAAGACACACTATAAAATAACCCCAACTATGACACAACCACCTAATGATGATCGTTGACCACCTAACACTACCTCTTCAACTCTTGGCAGATAGACACTAGTACAATTTGTACAATAATGTATTTACAATGACTTAGTACAATGATACCTTTATAATGATTGTATGCAGTGCTGCCCACTTGAAGACTTCATGTGATGAACTTCTTGTTGTTGTTATGTAACTTGGTTTCTGCTCTTATCATGCTACCCTCTGCTGCACCTTGCTTTGATCTGATTCCCTAGAATTTCCGGTCCTTTGCAGTCCTTGACAACACATGATCTAGCTTTTTCTTTGCCTTCTAGGAGCTCGATATTGAATCTGGTGTATCTCTGTTATTTCAGATCCCAGTGTCTTTTGAAATCTTCTTTGATGATCCTCTGAGTTGTCTTTCCAATGCCATAGGTCTAACCCAATTTTGATTCTTCAAGGGATATTTATACTCAATCTCTCACAATGCCCTTAATGGACTGTTTTAGAAGAATGAACTTGTACGACATGCCACGTGTCACTGTTTCTTCATTTGCCTCTGAATTTGATAGAGAAAAAACTACAGACTGTGCACTATTTGCCACTTTTTATGGAATTCCAATCCGATACTCAGAGAGAGAGTTATGATGATTTTCCCAAGGTCACTTCTTTGAGATTAATTTCAGGAGTCTGCAAAAACACTGACTTCCATATATCATATCTCCGAAAATATTGTGCACCTTGATCTGAAATTTTCACAGAAGCTTCCTCAGGATTTCGTCTTCGCCTCATAAAAATTTCAACTTCTGAACCTTCGTAGAAAAAAAGTTAGAGTGCAAATTCCACGATGACTTGTTTCAGATAACGAAATCCCTTGCATGAGGAGGATATGAGGATCACAATTTATATAAATGCTTAGGTGGAGAGGGGCTTCAACAAGTGAAAGTGGGAGGGATTTTAGGAGCTTAAAAAATATTAATTATGACTTTTCAATGACCCATGCCACAACCCCATGGGGTTTTAGCCCACTAACTTCAAACATGAATATCTCTCAAACCATGAAGAATTACATGGCGTGCCATATATCAACGGAAACATATAGAAAAGTAGAAACCATAGAAATTCTTATTGACCTAGAATATATTCATTTGGTAGGTCAAAATTCCCATGCAATATTGGGTTAGCCCCTGGTTCTGCTTGGGTTGACATCAATGACAACCGCTGATCAATAGTATCGGTGGTTGTGTATAAGTATGGCACAACCGAGAGAACTGGTTGTTCATCCTTTCTTGTGTAACAACATAACTCTATTGTAATTTCCTTTTCAAATTAATGAAAGTACCAGTGCATTGTAACTTGGTGTAATCTATTATTCTCAACCATGGCATGGATTGAAGATTTGGGCCCACCCTTTCGATCAAGTGTTGTTGGATAAAATTGTATGGCATATGTATGTTTTACAGCTATATCGGTTATACTTTATGATTACTTTTTATTTTCTTGTTGTTCTATTGTTTTATTGTTATCTCAGAATTTTCATTGCTCTGTATTGTTGTTACTTAGAAGCCAACATTATTTGATTGTTGTTACTCAATTTGTAGCTTGATTTGGGCCTTTTATTTTTTAATTGCTCAATACTGGGTAGGGAACATGTGGCTTGCATAGACCTTGCACGATATCCTTGAAATAACTAGACGAGCCCCAAATTGACAAGTAAATGTAAAAGGGACTGAATTTATAATTTTATATTGACATCCCAGCAGAACCCTCCAACCTGGTCTGAAGCCCACACTAGAGCTGTAAGGAATATCAAAGAAAAGGTAAGAAATATGTCCATACTCTCTGTTGCATATGATGAACTCCAAAAAATTGTAGAATTTGAAGCTAGTGAATCAGGATGGTGGCCAATCCTCAAACAAGTAAGACATGATGGTAAAAAAAGTAAGGAAAAAATTATCCAGTTTTCTTTAGAAACATGGCGAGAAGGAGAAAAAAATTATGCAACTATAGACAAATAAATCAAGGTTGCTCTAAACACAGTAAAGAAATGTGAAATATTCCTATTAAATAATAAATTTATCTTGTGGACAGATGCTCCAGCCATGAAAAAGGTCATGAATAAATAAATTAAGAAGGTTAGTGAAGCATAATTTTCTAGGTGGCAAGTTCTCTTTACAAACTTTGATTTTGACATAAAACACATAAAGGGAAGTCATAATTGTATCCTATATTTCCTCATTCGAGAAAATTATAGATAAATTACCTAAGAGAGAGAAATAATATTGCAAGCGAGCGTGGAAAAGATTTAGAATTAAGGGAGAGTGGAAAAAATTTAAAATCAAGCAAGTGTGAACCCAAATACTAATGCATGGATATAGTCAAAGAGTGGAACAATGTCCAAGAACATGCCAAACAAATTCCTGACAATATGACTTGGAAGAGATAAAAAAAAGAGTGGAAACCTACTTGGTAGCTCAGAAGCACTCAAATCCTAGATTCAAATCTCCAACCCAGTACCACACTAGCCCAACTTGTATCTGAAGTGCGCGCCATGACAACCTCAACTATTACAATACTTGGCATGGTATATGAAAGAGAACTCAGAAAATCCATACAAGCATAAGAGAATTTGACATATAAATTCCATGACATTAACATTATTTGGAAAGAATTTAGTAATAGTAGAGACTTAGTACATAAATATCTAAGTCTGAGCATACCAAGGATGCTTAGCCAATGGCCAAACAATAATCCCATTCTAAAATTTCCTCGTGTTGATTATAATTACAATTAGTATAAGAATATGTGGTATGATCTGGTATGCAAATAAAATGTTGGGAAAACATACACAACCCTCCTAAAGCTTGGAAAAATAAAAATTACGCTATGTGGCCAACGACCTTATTGGTTCCTTGAATGATGGAAGACATTTGGTGTGAATAGAAGCACAGTGGACCCATGGATTATTGCTTCTAAATACAAATACTTTGAAATATCCCCTTACAAGTATTCCAGATCTCCAGTACACTGAAATTATGGAAGAAATACACATGATGGATTTCTTTATAAAGGAACGTCATCAGTGGCTCGTAAAAATGAATATAATTGTACACAATCTACAAGGTCGACCAATAGTTGTAAGGGCGGTATTCTCTAAAAGATGGGATACTATATTCTACAAAGGAATATATCCTATCATAGATATGAATTTTGACTAGGAGAAGGGTATGTCCTTTCCAAATAAGTGTCATTTCAAGTTTGTATATATCTATTATTTGTACTATTTTGAATTTGTATGAGATTTCTTTCTAGACAATTCCTCTGGGACTCAGAGGACTTCTCTGACTAAAGGTGAGGATTGACCCACATCCTAAGGAATCTACAGAAAAGTAAACGGTCTAGTATGTCAGAATATCATACTTTTAGGATGATTATTTTATCCTCTGTTGGAAGAGCATGGTCCATGGAATACCTTTGACTTTCTCATGAAGATCTATAAATAAGGGAAGATAGGTTCAATAGGGGCATTAGGATTCACTGTTAGTCTTGAGTCTTGAGTTTTGTTTTCCCTATAACTGCGCCTAGTTTGATCAGTATGCATCTTAAAAAAAAAATTAAAGTCAGTCGAGTATGTCTAAGTTTGAGTTTGACAAGCCTGAGCATATGCATGAGAGTGCATGTGTGAACCTAAAGTGGCATGACTCTTAGGATATATGGTGTCTTTTTGGGTTTGTTGAAATCTATAAATTTTCTTTGATACGTATTGTTCAACCTTTTGGCTTTGTCAATCAAATAAAATCCTTTTTGAGAGTGTGACTCTGGTATATTATCTTGTGTCTTACTCCTGCATTAAATTTTTCCTGAATTCTCTTGAGGTTCGCTTATATCTTTGGATCACTAATAGCACTGAGCCCTGTAGAGGCAAGAGGCCGAGAAAACGGGTTTTGAAAAGTTTTGGGATTTAATGAAGGTTTATGTAGGGGTTTTCGGGAGTTTATAAAGTGTGGAAGATTGTTAAAGATAAAGCTCATTTCCTCTTCGAGGGAGCCTCTGAAGAAAATTGGTATAAGATATAAATATCATAAAATTTTTGCAGGTACATATCTTCTCTTTCACTAATTTGCACATATATTTTCTTTAACTAATATGTAAATATCTTATCTTTCACTAAAATTCTCTCCCTTAATTCTTAATTTGATGAGAATTTTGAAGTCCAACAAGAAATTGTAGCTCCTACACTAGTGTAGGACCAGGAGGTCCAAGCAGCACCTACACTAGTGTGGGACCACAGGTCTTAGTAGCACCTACACTAGTGTGGGCTAAATTTGGTGCATGTCTATTTTAATTATCCCTTAATTAAGATGGACAATAAAATGTAATCTAATCTCAAAATCACTTGTAATAGTTAACTGAGTGTGATAAACTCAGTTAGCTCATGAATTTTGAGTTGAGGGTAGTTGGTGAGG
Source organism: Pinus albicaulis (assembly GCA_034641835.2). Classification (NCBI taxonomy): domain Eukaryota; kingdom Viridiplantae; phylum Streptophyta; class Pinopsida; order Pinales; family Pinaceae; genus Pinus; species Pinus albicaulis. Next base: position 637,410,844 of record CM076581.1, on the reverse strand, counting down.
CATGCAGAGTAATTCTAGTTGTAACAGAGTTCAAAGTGCATTGGTGCATTAGTTAATGTAGGTTGTAATCATTTTAACTCAGTTAAGTGAGTTAAAGTCAGTTGTGCTAGTTGTAACTGTTTGATATACTAGTGAGAGATAAAGTGAATTAAATATTATTTAATTCAAAATCAATGATCTAACATGCAACTAATGATTTACTATTATCAGTTGCATGCATGTCAGTTCCAATGGAGACCCAGTTGAGATATAGGTGAAAGGGATGTTTACTATCAGTTGTAGGATTATTGGGTTGCACCCATGAAACCAAACACTCATTGGATTACCCGTGATCCTTGCTCAGTCAAGGAAGGCCAAAATTCCTAAAGAATAGGGATTTCATTCATCATGGATTTTGCAAGTAAGGCAGGTTGTTTAGAGGCTGAGAATTGGCTAAATGTTGGTCAGCTTTGTCCAGGACAGTGTGAGACAATTAGATGAGTACATGAGGCTCTTGTGAGGATAGTTGTATTATAATTGTTTCATGTATCGATTTTGAATATAAAATAGAAGATAGTAGGGTTTTGAGCAGCAAGCTTTCCCCGAGAAGCTATATGTGTTGTGGTTTGATTGATTATTCTTTGCTTCATGTGATTGGCGATTGTGTTTAATTTCCACAATTGATTTGTAGAAGCGATTCAGTATCTAGATTTAGTACATTGTTAGATCAGATTGAATCCATGATATACATATTGTTTGTATAATTTCTACATTGTATCAGATCACAGGAAATCACAATAGTGGAGGAGGAGTTGAGTTTGTGACTGAATAGAATTCGAATTTATGGAAGACTTTCTTGGTGCTACAGGTGATTCAAGATCGAAATGGATTTCAATGGATTGAGATTGGAGTATGCACTCAAGGGAAAGTCTAACTATATTTTTTGGAAAGACAGGATGGAGCCAGTACTCAAAGATAATGGCTTGAAGGAATTCATTGACAATGATGTTCCTAAACCCGTTGTGACAGATGCTACAAATCTTGATGCATTGCCAAATAAAGTGGCAAAGGCGAGGAGGATCTTACTGGAGGGAGTATGATACCACATTGTCTCAAGTATCCATGGAAAAGAGACACCAAATGCTATGTGGAAAGCTTTGACAAATCTATTTCAGAGCAGTAGTGACCATAAGAAATTGGCACTAAAAGATAAACTTAGGAAGATCAAGATGGAGAAAGGCGATTCCATGCCAAAATATTTAACAAAGTTTGTCCAATTTCGGGATGAGCTGGGGAGTGTTTGCATTACTGTTTCTGATGATAATTTGGTGAACCTATCTCTTCTAGGACTTCCCAAGAGTTGGCATAGTTATCAAGACTCTGTCAATGGAAGGGAAAAGCTGCCAGATTGGGAACGAATTTGGTCATATTTGGTACAAGAGGAGTTCCGAAGGAATACCAAAGACAAAACTTCATCTAAGAATGAAGATGAATAATATTGTTCTTTGGATGCCAAGGTGAAGAAGGGGAAAGGAAATAAATTTCATTCCAAATCCGAGTCCAAAGATGGCAAGAAGCGCGACATGTCCAGAGTGAAGTGTTTTCACTGTCACGAGAATGGGAATTATGACACAAACTGTCCACAAAAGAAGAAGAAAAAGAAGGCTTCAGGATTTGCAGCTGGTGAGGATTTGGCCTCACAATTTGAACTTGACTTCTTGCTCATTACATGCATGGTGTCAAGTGCAATGGGATCGGTGTGGTATTTGGATAATGGTGCATACTTTCACACGATGGGAGACAAAGAAATTTTTAGTAGCTTGGAGGAGAAGGACCTCCAGATGCATATTGAAATGAGTGATGACAAGCAGTACAGTGATACCGAGATTGGTACCATTACCTTCTAGAGATAGTCAGGTAAACCCTTTCAATTAAAAGATGTAATGCATGTACCAGGATTGAAGAAAAATTTAGTCGTAATTGCAATGTTGGAGGATAGAGGCTATGATGTTGTTTTCAGTGAAGGAAAACATTTCCTACAACACAAAACAACAGGACAAGCCAAGAAGATTGGGATTCGAGTCAAGAATCTCTATAAATTAGATGTAGAAGGTTGTGAAACATTGATGGGTAAGGCGGAAAAAGTGGTGAGCCGGGATGAGGGTGAGTTATGGCACAGGAGATTGGGCATCTTCACCACAGAGCCTTAAAATTCATGCAAAAAATTTCTACGGGACTTCCCAAGGGCACACTTGCGCAATCAGGCACATGCAAGGGATGTACTATGGAAAAATATGTAAAGGCCACCTTTCATGAGAAGGAGAACTGAGCTTCGGAAATCCTTGAGAAAGTTCACTCAGACGTGTGTGAACCATTTTCTTTTGCTTCGACAGAAAATCATAAGTACTATGTGATATTTGTTGATGACTTTTCTCGAAAGTGTTGGATTTACTTCATGCATAAGAAATATCAAACATTCTCAAAGTTTCTTGAGTTCAAAGCACTAGTGGAGAAAGACACGTGGAAGCATGTGAAGGCTCTTAGGAGTGACAATGGTGGTGAATACATCTCCAATGAATTTATGAAATTCTCCAGCAAAGAAGGAATTCGGAGAGAACTGATAGTGCCTCATAACCCACAGAAAAATGGGGTCACTGAGAGAAAGAACAGAACAATTGCAAGTGCAACAAGAGTGATGTTGCATGATCAGGGCCTATCGATGCATATATGGGTAGAGGCATACAACACAGTGATATTTGTGCAGAATTGTTGTCCTCATAGGATACTTGGCATGAGTACACCAGAAGAGGCTTACCTGGTAAGAAACCTGATGTTTCACATTTTAAGATTTATGGCTCATCTGTTTATGTGCATGTGACCAAAGATGCCAAGAAGAAGCTGGAACCAAAAACTAAGATTTGGATTTTTGTGGGGTACATTGAAACTCCCCATAACTATCGGGTGTATTTACTAAAAAACAGATGATTGTTATGTGAAAGGATAATAAAATTTGATGAGGAGAAAGCCATGCGATTGTCCCTTGAGAGGGAGTTGTATTTGCATGCAGAGGAGGAACTCTTGTTTCCAAAGGATGAGCCTCAAGATGTGGAGCAACCACATGCGAAGGATCATGGAGTGGTAGAAAAAACTCATGCAAATCCATCCGCCAAAAACAATAGAAGACGCACCACAGAAGCTGATAGATTGAGACCTAATGCAACAGAGAATGTAGGAGCCCCTACTAATTCACTTCGCAGATAGAGATAGTCTCCCCACAGGTTTACTGGATACATGGCTCTTATGAGCAAGTGTATTGTGACTGAACCATCTTCCTTTCAAGAGGCAAAATAGAAACCAATTTGGGTTGATGCAATGGTGGAGGAATATGACTCCATTTTCAAGAACAGTGCATGGGATGTTTTCCCAAGATCGGTTTGTAAATTAGTGGTTGGATCTAGATGGATCTACAAGGTAAAGAAAGCTTTTGATGGGAGTGTGAAGAAGTACAAGGCCATATTTGTGGCCCAGGGATTCTCACAGATTGAGGGGATCGACTGTGATGAGACTTTTTCACCAGTTGCAAGGTACTCTTCCATTAGATCCATCCTTGCACTCTCAATGCAGATGGGGTGGGGCATTCATCAGATAAATGTAAAAAATGTGATTCTCAATGGACTTGTTGAGGAAGAAGTGTACATAGAGTAGCCAGATGGTTTCAAGATATTTGACAGTGAGTCACATGTGTGTCGACTCAAGAGAGCATTGTATGGGTTGAAGAAAGCACCTCGTGCTTGGTACACTTGGATTGACAACTATTTCACCAGACTGGGCTTCACCAAAAGTGAAGCTGATGCAAACCTGTACCAGATTTTGGTTGAGGGTAAGCTATTGATTATTGTACTTTATGTTGATGATATAATTTTGACTGGTGATGAGTAGTTGATATGCTCATGCAAGGAGGATATTTCAAGGGAGTTCAAAATGAAGGACATGGGACTCCTTCATTATCTCCTTGGTTTGGAAATATGGCAGCTGGATAGTGAAATTTTTGTTTCTCAAGGCAAGTATGCCAAAGAGTTACTAGGTAAGTTTCACATGGAGAGCTGTAAACCCATGGACACTCCTCTTCCAAGAAATTGGAGGAAAGAGGATGCTACTTCTAGAGAGGTAGTGGATGCTATTGTCTACAAGAAATTAGTTGGTTCAATGATGTACTTAGTGAACACCAGACCAGACATTTGCTACGCAGATAACCAGCTGAGTCAAGTTATGGTTAAGCCTACCAAGCTCTTTTGGAAGGCGGGGAAGCATGTCTTGAGATACCTGAAGGGCACAACATAGTATGGATTATGGTACATAAATACGGAGGGATTGAAGCTTCAAGGCTTCACGGATGCGGATTGGGCAAGTATTCCATCAGACAGAAAGAGCACATCAGGAGGGATCTTCAACATAGGATCGTCAACAGTTTCTTGGTACAATAGGAAGCAGCGATCTGTGGCACTCAGTTCAGCAGAGGCAGAGTACATGGCAACAAGTAAAGCTGCATGTGAGGCCATCTAGCAGAGAAAAATCTTGGTTGGTTTGTTTGGTTCTCAGATGGATCCGACAGTGATACATTGTGATAACCAGAGTTGCATTAAACTCTCAGTTAATCCTTTGTTTCATGATAGATCCAAGCACATAAACATATGGTACCACCATCTCAAACATTGTGTGCAGAGGCGCATAATTTTACTTCAGTACATTCCCACGGAAGATCAAGATGCATATATTCTGACAAAGGCACTCACCAGGAGAAAATTCAAATACCATAGAGGTAGGATCGAGGTGAAAGGTAATCCATTTCTTATTGAGAGGGAGTGTTGAAGCCCAACGAGAAATATTATCTCCCGAGCTACTATTTTCTTAATGACATTTATCTGTCTCTGTTACAGGATGTATTACCGTTCGGCAAAGATGTGGTGGCGGCCGTACTTGAGTTTGCCATGGCAGAGCTGATTCAAAACCAGAGCGTTTTAAAAAAACTCCGAGATGAAATAGACAGAGTTGTCGGCGATGGCCGTTTGATGGATGAATCTGACATCTGCAAGATCCCATATCTGGAGTGCGTGGTGAAGGAAGCTCTTCGTCTTCATCCGCCGGCGCCGCTGACGGATCCCCACTATAATGAAGAAGCCGTAGATTTAGCAGGCTACAAAATCCCATCAAAATGTGCCATGTTCATTAACATATGGGCACTTGCAAACGACCCCAAATGGTGGGACGAACCCTCTGAGTTCAGGCCCGAAAGATTCGAAGCCGCCATAGGTGAGAATAACGACTTCAGATACTTGCCCTTTTCCGCTGGGAGGAGGAGGTGTCCTGCTAGCAACTTGGCCTACGCGACCATGGAACACGCCATAGGCGTTATGGTGCAAGCATTCGACTGGTCGCTTCCTGAGGGGCAGGTGAGCATTAACATGGAGGATCAAGAATTTGGAGCCAGTTCTGCCAAGAAATACCCTCTACTTGCACATGCAAAGCCTCGACTCCACTTCCTGCCAGCCTCTACATCCTAAGCCTCTTGTGTGCCATGCATTATTTTAGTTCCCTGGTATTACACCCCTCATTTCGGCAAATTTAGTAGCTATCGTCCATTTCAACAAAGTTTGTTGCTTGCTATTGCTGTAGCTCTATTCATTTCAATATTGTTGTGTTGTTATTGCTGTGTAGCTCTTTATAAGAATTTAGTTGTTTTATTAGTCTTATTAGTCTCTGCTTTCAACCTTTTAGTAACTTCAACTAAATTTGTTTTATTAGTGTTTGCTTGGTCAATAGTTTGTTTAGTTTTTGTAATTTTTCAGTAACTTTAATTAAAGTAAAAATTGTTTTATTAGTGTATACTTGGTCAAATAATTTGCTTAGTTTTTTAACTTTTTAATAACTTTAAAAAAGTTGTTTTATTAGTCTTTGTTTGGTCAAATACTTTGCTTGGTTTTTGTAACTTTTTAATAACTTTAACTAAAATACTTTTTTCCAATATAATTATCCATAATCAGTCTATTTAGTTAACACATTTCAGCAAAGTTAATTACATTTCAATATAGTTATCTGTGATTTCATAATCAGCCTATTTAGTTAACACATTTCAGTAAAGTTAATTGCATGCCAGTGATTTCATAATCAGTCTCTCTAGTTAATTGCATGCTAGTGATTTCATAATCAGTGTCTCTAATTAACACATTTCATTTCAGTGAAGTTAATTACATTTCAGTGAAGTTAATTGCATGAAGTTGCTATTTATTTGACAGCATATTTCGTTATATATTAATATTAAATTATCGATATCAATTGTTTTATATTTAAACATAATATTTAGGAATTAAAAAAAAAACATATATTGTTAGTTTTATATTATTAATTATTATTGTATTTATAATGATGATGTTATTTTTATATTATTTAAATTAAATAATTTTAAATATTATATTTATTTTTGAAAATAGGAAAATATTAAATTTTTAAATTAAAAATCTTACAAAATATTAAATTAAAGTATATGACAAGATTGCATTAAAAGGAAAAAATGTTAAATTGTATAGGGTTTTCTACAATAGGGTTTTAGATTGTATCAATAGGGTCTTATACAAATGATATTGACTTTTTTTATTCATATAAATTATTCTTATGACTTGAAAACCCTAGGAACATGAAATGCATGCTTGACCTAGTTGACCATATAAAAGAAGCATGAAACCCATGCTTGAAAAATAATATTTTCTTTCTTCTTTTGCTTGTTACATAAGATATACATAATGACATGAGCACAATGAAAATTATGAAGATCGAAACTAGTTACTTTTTCCAACACTCCCTCTTAACTAGGGAGGTATTCATAATTTTAATGATTGGCACAAGGACATTCTCAAACACAAGAGTTCTCATAAGAAAGTAAAATTGATAAGTCATCTTTTAAGCATCAACATCATAACCAATAGTGTCATCATAGTAAGGCCTTTAACTGACCAAATATTTTTATTTCAAAGCATAATCTTGGGAGGCTTTATGTGAGACAACACACTACCTCTGAGGCACATACCCCATCCAGATGTTCACTAGGTATGCCCTTTTACGACTATTATTATCTTGGATTACCTATCCTCAAAGAATTATAATCCCCTTTGATCACTCTTATCTTGGATAATTGTCCAATCCTCGAAGACTGTCAATCAAATTCCTATCATGGATTATTTATCCTCAAGGAGTATCAATCTTAGATGCTTATCCAATCCTCCATTTTCCTTCCTAGTGCCTTCACTAAGACTTACGACTATTAATCATGGTCCAGTGCATGACGCATGGAGAATATGATGTCTTTAACATCACTCCCTCTCAACTTAGAGAGGAGATTCTCATTCCATCTTGTTTGGGGAATATATCCTTGCTCCTTCTCAAACATTTAAGGAGACTTCTTTCTCCTTCCAAAGCATAGATGATATTTTTTTACTTCCTTTAAATTGGGAATCTTTCTAGTGTGTCTTCATCAATACATCAACTACTAGTTTTTCATGGAGATCTTCAAGTAGCTATATAGCTCCTCCTTTCCTTTGCATCAAATTGAACTTTCGGCTTGCTGAATCTAATGGAGCCAAGTTGTGACATGATTCAGACCATCAACCTTTCATATCAATTTCCTCTAGCCATAATAAAAAAATGCATTATATTTAGACAATCAATGTAGATATTTATTTAAACATGAAAGTGATCTTCATCGTCATCAATATATGAACATCGCGATATCTCTTTGTACTGCTACCTCTTAATTCCAAGATGTTGTAAACATATTGACCACACAATCCTTCAAGGATTACCAAACCCATCCACTCAATCCATATATTCATTAAATTGAGTTCAAAATCAACAATTGTAGATATACTTGCCTCAACTGTCATTATGCATCCTTCTAGGTAGAAAAAACATATATAGACTTGATAACCAAAACCAAGACATTAATATCAAAATTACCTCAATATGATGGCCTCTTTATATTTTTCTTACTTATGAGATCAACATTTTTTCACATGGTCTATCTTCATTTTTTACCAAAGATCCTTCTCCGTGTTAATCACTTGTAATCTAAATTCCCATGGAACAAATTGACCACCAAGCTGCAATTTTTTTCTTCCTTAGAGTTGTCATAATCAACTTTGTTTCTTTCTTCAGGAAACCATATTCAATGTTGATCAATATCATCATGTCTAAGTCATGTCATATTGTGCAAGAGTCTTGATCCTTAAAGCATGCCAAACTCCTTCTTCCAAGTGTCGAGTCTTCTCATGCTCATGTTATTGAGCACATTCTTATGACTAATTCTTTCTACAAGATTATTGGATGCATGAATTATACCTTTTTCGTAATTGAAGACATGCATACTGTTGACCATCTTGCCATCCTTTCTTTGAATGAGTTTTATTTGTTTCTTATCAAAGATCATTTTCTCTTAAAAGGAGAAATACTTTAATTTTGCCTCTCAAAATGAAACTAGACCATTATCATCCCTTCATCCTTCAAGACTATTGTTTCCATACTAGATGGAATATATACCAATAATGTCATGCTTCCAAGTTAAATAAGATTCCCTAAATGGTGGTTATTATAGTAGGATCTTGATGATCCTTTATGCAAGATGACTTCCTCTAACATTATGTCATAAAATATACTTGAATGAACTATGATGTGTAAGATTGTCCAAAACTTCTCATTCTTGTTAGCTAGATGACTTATTCAAAGCAACTTGATCATGTATACTCTAATTTCTCTACTATCATATGATTTCTTCTATAATGTCATGCTTCCTTTCATGATGTTGCAAAAATCAAACCTCTTCTAGAGACTACAATGGTGCATGCTACTCTAATTGCTATTTTATAATAAAAGAAATACAAATTGTAAAATATAAACCTGATATAGATGGAGCTTTCTTCAATAGTATAGATCATTGGGGTCCTCACCTTACAACTTCTTCATTTTCTTCAAATGTGTGAGTTCCACTCCTTTTCTTCCTTCTGTTGTTTTTCTTGTTTTGTGGATCTTTTGGACAACCCTCTCAAAATTTCCATACTCATTGTATCCATAGCATTGAATCTTGGACATATCTTGTTTTCCTTTGGACTTTCCAAACTTCCCTTTCTTCTTCTTCTTGGATTTTATAAAAAAAGCCCACAGTTCATCAAAGGGAGTAGTATCTTTTCTTGAGTAGACACTAGTTGCAAAACTACTCCAATCAGGTGGCAAAGTATTTAATACACAATTAGTCATTTATAAATTGGAAACAACTTCCCCAATCTCTTGCAATTGGTCCCTCAATTATGAAATCTTCATAAGATATGTGGCTATGTCTTCATCCTTTGAATTCCTTATTTAATATAGTTGATTCGTCAAGGATATTTTTTGACCCAATGTACTTATAGAGTACAATTCACCAACTTATCATAAATTTATTTAGATGACTTCAAATCAGTAACAAATGGAATGAAATGGTCATTTATGGATTCAAAAAGAATCTTGTCTTCCCTCACTTATCCCTTATTATATCTTGTTAATTGTTGAGTCTTCTCTTTCTCTGGTTGAGTCACTTTTCCCATAACCATGACCTCATTTTCTCTGAGCACCAAATAAATCCTCTTCTTCCATTCTAGGAAGTTTGTTGACCCAACAAGCTTGTTTCTTTCCTTACAAAACGAAGTCATTTTATTTGTGGATTGAGACATGGAAAAATTATATGGTACTTAATTTTCAAATGAGTTTCTTTATTGATTATGCATTCAATTAGCTTGATACTTTCAAAGCCTTTTAGGAGACTTCAAATATGTCTTCAACAATAATTTCTTCAAGCTACTTCAAAGAGTGGATATTGTTCCCAAAATATTTTGATGCATCCTTCAAATATTTCTTCCAATGAGCCTTCAAATTGATGACCTTCCAGGAAAGAGATCAAAATCCTTCAATGGAGAAGTAGCAGCCTTTCCTTTAAGATGATGGAATGCACTAAAGAGCGTTCAACGAGATATTGTAATCTTCTTCCCTCAATGACAGTTTGATTCTTCTTTCTTAAGCCTTTCTTTGATGAAAACTTGATGTATTATCCTCTGAGCCTTTACTTGTGTCCTTAGAAAATGATTCCCTTTGACAAGAAACCTTTTATTTACAAGATGATCTCCAAGCTGCCTTCTTCTTCACCTTAGCTTTGATTCCATGTTGGAGAACCTAGTAGGGCATAGCATACAACTTGCACAATAGGGTCTTATACAAATGATATTGACTCTTTTGATAAATGACAATTATTCTTATGACTTGAAAAACCCTAGGAGCATGAAATTCATGCTTTACCTAGTTGACCATTTAAAATAAGCATGAAACCCATGCTTGAAACATAACACATTTATTTCTTCTTTTGCTTGTTACAAAATATATACATAAGGACATGAATACAATGACAATTATGAAGATCGAAACTAGTTACATTTTCCAACATCTTCTAAATTTGAACCTATGACCTCGTAGGAGGTAACACATGTTAAGCAATAAACAAATCTAAAAAAATTGGAGAATAAATAAACACACACAAAATAATAATAAAAATCTAAAAATTATTACACATTAAGGCCTTTGTTATATTTTTACAATGGGTCCACATAAGCTAACACCTTGATTAGAGTAATAAATTAAGGGCATGATGCTCATAGTTTGTAAACTAACCTAACAACTTTTGTAGCATCCCCAATGTTAACACCCATAAATAATTGTACATGCACCATGATGTCACATGTGGAGAATAGTGAGGGATTGGGGAAAGGGAGTTCGATGTGCCTAAGGATCCCTAACCATTTTTTTCAAACTATTTTGTGATCCCCAATTTACGTTTGATAAATATCCTCCACCTTCACTTATGACTTGGAAAGAAAGCATTGAATATAATTAGTGGAATGACCACCTTCCACACTAATGAGAGGAGAAGGCTAAATCCCATTACCCCTCTAGAAACTTAACTCTTGGAAAATGTGCATTGGTTTGAAGGGTGAGCTAGATGTGAAAAGTAGGGGATTCAAATGAAATTAGAGACATGCATGTGTGGTGCATGAGTGGGAGAAGAAGAATGAACCTATACATGTACAAAGAGAGAGATTAAAGAGAGTAGAGAAAATCATGAGTTAGGCATTTCTTGTGAAAAATGAACTTGTAAGCCTTGAATTGGTGCATAGCTAGGTTCAAATGATAAGCATGAGGGAGGGAAATTGCTAAGGGACTATAGAGCACTGAAGGAATTCCCTTAGGTGTTGTGTAAGCCAAAAAAAATAACACGTGGAAGTTGTGGAAGCCACACACCGAGTGGAAAAAGAAACTTGTTGAATTCATATGTGTGAAAGAGTTATACTTTGACCATAATAATAATATAATATTTAAAATTTATTAATAAATTTATTTTAATTTTATTAAAATTATAATTTTGTTATTAGTCCCTGCCGCCTGCGGCATGGCAGGGACTATAGTAATCGTTTTTTGGTCCCTGCATTAGTTCGTGCACGAAAACCAAATCGAACTATTCAATTTATTATAAAGTTTTTGTATTTATATTTAAAAACCACTTTTCTATCTTCCAGTGATGTTCATGTAATTATTGTTTTAGATTGTTTTAGCCAATAAGCAATTTGGAGGTCTTATTTGGCCTCATATTGAGGCCAGACCTATGAAAACTTAGGCTAAGTGTGAATTGATACGAAGTTTTTCAGTTTTTTCCAAGAGCCATAGACTAATGCTAGCATTAATCTCGAGTATAAAATGCTAGCCCGAATGCGTTGTGCCAGGAAAAGATATGCGAGATTGAATAGCTTTTATAGATGGCTCTTTGCAATACAGACGGCTCTCTGCATGGCAGTATTGCAGGTTTACACATGGCTATTTGCATATGCATGAAGAGCATAATAATCGCATAGTTGTTTCTGGACTACGCTGCTTGTTTCTGAAGCCGTGGTAGTTTTGATGGCCAAGTATTGGGCAACCTGCGCGGGAGATCTAGAATTCACGCTTTGTAAAGAGGTAATCCTATCTCTCTGGCACACATTTTATTCCCTTTAACTACTAAGTATCTTGCAAGGTCTCCACTTAAGCTTGCACGTCTTATGCCATTCATTTCCTCGAAAAAACAAGTTTCTCTGTTCATTTTATAGGCTAAAATTAAGCATCTGGCTGTTGTTGGAGTCGACCCCACTTATCTGAGCTCTATAATAAAACATTAAACATTCAGTGAATAGTGTTATTTTCTGGCTATTTCTTGCTGTTACTGCCTTGTTTATTTAATTTAATGAATTGGTATGCTCTGCAGGGATGAAAGGTATGTCACTAGTTTGATCGCCAACAACCCATTTCCATGCTCTGCCTCCACGAGCAATTTTGATTGAGTTCGCTAGACTCTTCCAGGGCCCTAATCTCATTCATTGCTTCTAAACTGCAGGTAAGGCAATTAAAATCTTATAAAAATCCCTCAGAGTTCTTTATGGTCGGTATTATGAAGCATGCATCTCTCTTGCTCATGTGGATTGATAAAATATTTATAAAAATGTCTATTATTTCCATGGAAATGCTGGCCAACATGGCTATTCCAACTCAAATAACACATCATATGAATAATGAACACAATATTTTGAAACAATATAAAGAAAATGTATTGAATATGTAGTTTTAGTGGCGAGTTTACACAATATAGATACTGCAAAATCATAGAAACTGTAGTATCCCACTCCTGATGCTGGAACCAGAATGGTTAACACTAGGGATTCAACGAACTACTACCTAATTTTATGTAGTGCACGCTTGGCGTATTTGAGAGAAAATTCAATGGTAATAATATTTATCTGAAAGCCTCTATGCAGTTCGTATATATCGTATTATCGATGATTAGTTTCTGGTCAAGGTGGTGTTCTGTTAAAGATGGCAAAAGTTTATTTAAATAAGAATGAAATCCTTTCATTTCCTAAATGTTTCATATTTAACATAGTTTGATGAAGGAAAAGCAATACAGATGATATAATATAATAACTTACTCTCTCTGCTAGCTATGGATGTCGGTTGCCTGGTTTTCTCTTGCATCTGGGCAGCCTGGTTTTCTCTTGCATCTGGGCATCTCAGAATCTGGGCTCATGGATATATTTCACGCTCTGAAAAGAGAAAATAGTGCTTTAATTAGCATGACATACAAGCTAGTTAAACTACTTTACATTAAACCACTAAACTACTTATTAAATCTTAATGGCCAATTTTTCTCCCAGCTAAATGTTATTAACTCACTAATGGAAAATTTGTAGTCCAGTAGTAGGGTAGGAGGTACAGCTGCAGTGCAGTGCGGCGCCTCTAGTACCGTAATGTCTGTCATCCATGTCTGATTACGGTTGCCGTGATAATGTATAAGCTGCATTTCTAGCTTGCAATCTTCATTGTTTCGCCATTAGAGTAGCTGCAGTGTTACCTGCATTGTTCTCTTCTAGGAAGCTTATTGTGTGAGTGTTGCAGCTTCCATGACCCATGACAGCGGTTTCCACATAAAACTCAGAAACTTCAAGAATTTGTTCTCCTGAAATAGGATCACAGTCAGTTCAGTCAATAACTTACTTTTTGCATATGAAGATATCTATGTGAAGCCAAGGGTTATGACTCGGGCCGTTGGCAAGCAACTTTCACCTGTGAAGAAACAAAACAGCTTTCGTACAAGAATTCCACAAAGAAAATAACTGACCAAAAATGAGTTGAAGGTCGTGAAAAAATAAGGCCAATACAAGTACGAAGTAACCGGAAATAATCAAATATCGAAGAATATTTCGCTATTTCGTATTTTTAGTTATTTATTATATAGTACATATATGTTTTAGGGTTCGACGACCATTCTTCTCACTCTAGGTATGGTAAGCACCTGTTCTTGCAATTTCTTAACGACGACAAGGAATGAATCTTTGATGCCACATGGTAAGCACCTAATGACATATGTATGGGTAGCAAGCCTTCCTTTCATCAAGCGATAACACCTACCCTCTTGCTTGCTCATTGCCCGAGCATCCTTTGTGGGCCCACAATGACAACTGGCCAAAAATATGTCTCTCCAGGCCAATAATAATGTTGATGCCAAGAGTCCAAGGGTGGAAGACTAGGACACGCAATGCATTGCACATAATTTTAATTTTAATTTCATTTGTATTTTATCTCGCGTTTGTTTCGATTCGACTTCTTAGAATTTTTAATGTGCAATTTCAAGCAACATCATTGATAATAGTCACTTATAATATAATCACTTTTCCTTCAATTTTCTAGTGATATAAATTGGTATTTGTTAAAGGTTGTTTTAAATCTCATGTTTTACATGTTTCAATCCCTTAACAACAGGCAAGAAAGATAAAAAATTATTTGAAATTACATTCTCATCTCTATCACATTAACAGAGGTGATATGGATGCAGAAATGCGACATAAGCAACATTGCAAATAGATGTAAATCAACGTGGAAAATAATAGAGATAGAATTGATGATTTGGCATTTGTTTTGGCATTCGATTAACATAACTTTTAGTGGTTGCGAGTAAATTGTTGAGATATTGAACCAATATGGCTTTAGCTTTGACTCTCGGCCTTCCTCCCTAACTCGCTTTAGTGTAGCATGAAACTAGAGTGTTTGAGTTACGTAGCAAGAGGCATTTCCAATTTATTGTTGTTTATGGCCTACTGGTAAAATAAAACATGTATACGATTGTTCATAAATCGTGCACGCTAAACCAAGTAAAAATCCATTGGTTAAAATCTATTTTAATTTATCATGTATACATTAGCATAGTAAAAAAAAATACTTATAACTCTATTGCTTAATTCAAACAAAACAAATTTAATGTAAATGTTTGCATTTTGATGCTGAGTAGGCAGGGTTTTGATGGTTAATAATGTTACTAAAAGTTTCTGTATCTATTAAACCCATAATACTTCTTAGTTTCCATGCTCGTTATATGATTCAAAACATTACTCCATCACAAAAGATATTATTTTGGAGCCCTTTACTTTCACAACTTGTTTCCAGTACATATTTACTAAAGCAAAAAAATTACAAAGAGCCATAACACAATATAATGGTAACGTTCTTATAATAAAGAGGTCGGTAAAATGTTACTATTATTATTTATTCATTTTTATGTGTCGACATAATTCCTTTTTCATGAAACTCTATTAAAATTAAAATATATCCTTCGATGTTAACGTTCTAGTGTATATTGCATTGTTCAAATTAGGTGGTGGAAATCATCAGGTTTCGCAGAGCTCAATTTTACACGTGACCGTGTGGCTGAAATATTTTTCTCAATCGTATCTACTATGCTTGAACCAGAACTCGCTACATGTAGAGTTGTTTATACGAAATCTACCATCTACATTGTCATTTTAGATGACCTATATGATGCACATGGATCTATTGAAGACACCAAACTGTTCAATGAAGCAGTTAAAAGGTGGAGATTGAGTTTCTTTGTATGTAATAAGAATAGATCTATAAGCCTTCCAATGAATACACTTTAAGGGACTTTCACACAACAATCCTGAACCAAGAAAAAAACTCATTCATTGTTCTTGAAAGGTCGACTTAGTTTCTGCCTAGCTTGAAGTAGGCTGCAAAAAAACTCAATGTTCTTGAAAAGTCGACTTACTTTCTAAGGAGCTTGAAGTAGGCCGGTTTGATAGGAACTATATCATAAACTTTAAAAATTGTCACTTGCATTGCTCAGCAATTCGTTTCAGCTTCTCTCCCACCACATATATGAACTGTATCATAAACTTTAAAAATTGTCACCTGCATTGCTCAGTAATTCGTTTCAGCTTCTCTCCCACCACATACATACCATTTCCATTGTTCATTCCTACGTTTCTAGCTAGGAAACCATGTATTTTCGATATGGTTGTTTCATATATGTCGTGTTGATGGCCTTCATATATGCCTTTCTCATGGTCAGTTGCAGTATACCTAAGGGGTTACAGTGTTACACCTAGTTGTATCTCTCTTAGATGCAACCATTGACCAGTATCGCTGAGTTCCAAACTGTCCTTGGCTGCAAGGCAGGGACTAGCTGCCTTGCAGCCATCCTTGTTAAAATACAATCAATTAAATAAATAAAAATATATGGGAAGAAATTAACAAATTAATTAATTTAATTAAATGTTAAATTATAATAAAAATAAATTAATAAAATTTATTTTCACTTATGTTTAGAAATATAGACTAGAGACTCTCAGCAACTTCTTAACAAGCGAGTGATTTACTTGTTTAGTATGATTACTTTTTCTTTATATAAAAAAATTCATTTAAATTATAAAAATGAATAACAAGAGCCATATGGTGGCATGCCTTTGCTTATTTGTATGTATGAATTGTGTGAATTTAGTTTATTTAGTTGAAATAATATATGTAAAAATTATATTATTTGAAATAAAATGACTTTTTATTAATACAATTTATTAACAATATTTTTAGTAAAAAAATAATATTATTTTAAAGTTTTTAATAAAAACTATTTATTTCAATTTTTTAATTAGGGTTTTTTATTTGTTTTTAATTATTTGTTAACAAAATTTTATTTTTTCAAATATCCTAAAACTTTAACATAAAAATATCATTACCAAGTTACTTTTAAATTTATAAACAAAATTGCAGGTTACTTTACTTTTTGCAACTTCTCCAAATGAGTCACTTAAAAGTCCTAATATTTTAAAACTAACATTTCATTAATTAATTATAGTTATTAGTTTTGGTGTACTTTATTTAACAATATTCCATGCTTATCCGAAAAGAAAAGAAAATAATATATCTATATATATATATATATATATATATATATATATATATATATATATATATAAACACAAAAGAGTGATTTTATTATATTTAAATTCGCACTCGAGTCGCAGCTAAAATCGCGAGATTCCATTTCCAAATTGGGTCAGATTTGGGCAAACTAGTTTAATCCAAACTAAACTGGCCCATATATTTTTCAAAATTACAAAAAACAACAACGATATTGTTGTTGATATACTATATATCCTACAATACATGTCGAGAAAAAAATAACACGTATATTTACTCATTTAAAAACTAAAAGACAGTTAATCATTTGGGTTGGCTGGATGGTTCAGGTCAATGTCGTTCAGCTCCTCATCCAAGGTGATGGGTTTCCCTACCAAATGAATCTTCAAGTCTTCAATTTGACTCTGGAGTGAAAATATTTCATCCTCCAAGTGGAGGATCTTCATGTTCTTCTCTGCCTATTTCTCGCTTCATTCCCGAGCTTCCTCTTGCTACAAAAAGAATTTATTTTTCAACTCCTCCAAGCCTTCCCATAATTCCAAGTGCTCACGTTCACAGTGAGGAAAGTGATGAGAGGCAACAGTTGTCAGAGGCAAGATACTTTACATTTTCTTAGCTCTTCTCCCTGTGTCTCTGCTTTGTGAGCCCCAGTTCTCCATCTCCATGTTCGCACTATCTTCTGTTTCAATTTTTTTTTTTTACCCCGACTTTTCCTTGGGTCACCCTGCGTCCCAAATGTCTTCCTCTACCACTGCTTCAGGTATTGGCTCCTGGAAACAAAATCCCCAAGATAGTTCCTAGATGAGCCAGCATAGGCTGACCACAACTCTTCCTAAATTTCTTCACGTAGAATTTCACACATCCCTTAGCCCCCCAACACAAAAAATCAATTGTAGTACCCGTGCATAGATATTTCCTTGCTCTCCCGCTATCCCACTTCTGATTCCCAATTCTACCCTTGTAAAACCACAAGTTCAGACACCAAAAGACCGAGCAAACCTTACCCTTGATTACAATCTTGGCAGTAACTAGAGCTACAATTCGCCACCCATGCTCGAACCTCCAAACCTCTACGATCCACCCCAAGCCTCTCACCAAACAATCCTACCTATCGCCCAGATACAAAGACTCGACTTTTCCACAGTCATGAAAGTGCTTGTTGCTTCTCCATTTATAGAGAAAATGGTAACTGATGGACAGAGACTTACCTCTCGACTCCCCGCAAATCACCATGACTACAATCATCCTAGAATCGATTGCGGACTAATATGAATTAATGGCCGCTCACTTGAATAAACTGCTCCAATTCTCCAACATTAATTTCGGCTCGCACACATAGGGTCTTCACATTTTGTAATGGACTAGTTCATGTGACAAGCCATAATATTTGGTTGAAACCTGTTACAGCCCACACTACTCACCTTTGCAACACCATTTTTCCTCTACATATTGTCTGTCATGATCCATATTAATGGTATCACACGACATATGCCAGCTCACTGCAATGATGGTACACGACCACCTACTACCTTTGTGACGAGCCATTCGTTGGGACTATGAGGAGGTATAGGAAATCATGAGGGTGATGGGGAGAGGGAAGGAAGGATGGAATGAAGGGATGAGGGAGAAGTTATAAGAAGGGAGAGGGGGAGGGTGGCGAAAGGGGTTTGGCATGCTAGAGAGAAAGAGAAATTCATGGGAGAGGATAGCCGAAAAACAAACATGAATCCATAACCTAGGATCACTTATGTCCATATGATCCCTTATGTTCCTTTTGTATGAGCTTTTTTCTTCGCAATCTGTTTGGGTCCTATACATCTTATATTTTATTTCAAACATAGCAACTAAGGGATAAGCTAGTGTCCTTTTATTCCATTTATAAGACTCTTGTTTTATTCTATTTGACAAGCTATGTTTGCTTGATTATGAGCCTCTCCATTCAACTTTCTTAGGACATGATAAAATTTAACTCTTTCAAAATGTTTGCAGAGACCTTTGTTTCTTTTCATAATTTGGTTTAGCATAGATTTCTTGGCCTCACTGTTGTTTACCATATTTTTAATTATAAGTAGGGAGTCCCCCAGAATGTTCAAGACCCTGATCCCTTTTTGTTAGCCATCATGAGGCCGAAGAGGAGGTCATATGCCTCTGCTTAGTTATTTTTTCTCTTTCCTAGACCCCAAGCATACCAATCTACTATTTTTCCTTCAGGGGTTATAAGAACCCCTCCCCCTCCTGCCACCCAAATATATATATATATATATATATATAACATTAATTTTCCATTTAATAATTAAATTTTTGTATTCTAAAATATTTAGACTAAAAAATATCTTAATAAAATATATAACAATATCATTTTTTATAATTAACCATACTCGGTTTCCTACTGGCAGGTTGAGGCTTAATTTTTGTATTTTCAAAACCTACTTTTTACCTATGAATAGAAAATAGAAAGGACCTACTAAGTTTACCAAAAAAAAAAAAAACCATATTCTCTTTTTACAAATCTAAAATTTTGTCTCCTTTTACATAGCTAAAATTTTGACTTTATTTTTTGAACTATAAATTTTGTAAACTAAATTTATTAAAATAATTTATAAATTAAATTTATGTTTTAAAATTTATTTAAATTTAATAATTAAAATATCAAAAAATGTTAGATAATAAACTTTGTTGAAACTTAACAAATACACCATTGCTGAAAAGATTTCACCCTTCAACACTCACCCTTAAAATCTCACCAAACTAAAAGAGATTCACAAATTGTTAATTGTTGCATTTCCAATGTCCTAGTCTTCTTATTTCTTATTTTATTAATGTTCGATACATTGAAATTAATTTTAATAAATAATAACTATTAATTATTATTGTAATAATAAAAAATATATATAATTCAATAATTATTAATTAAAAACTTCTATACATTTAGATTTATTTTGATATGAACACAAATAAAAAAATGTATTAGCACATTCTCAATTAAAAAAACAAAAACAAAACAAACAAACCCTTAGGTTTCCCAAGCATATCTCAACGTCTTGTTGTCGATGGCAAGTCACAGAGTGCAAAATTGGATGAGTTTATTTATCATGAATATTTGGTGCATCCCGCTCTCTGGTTCACCACTCCAAGTACATTCCTAGGCTTTAATATAAACCTTTAATTATTTACAGTCCTAGGCTAGCACTCAGTAACGAGAATACCTAAAATGTCATTTCTGGTAATTAATATTGATAAAAGAGAGTCTCATGTTGTATAAGAGGCAGGTAATCAACGTTACATATTACTCATTTAATTTTTAAATTAAGATTTATGTTTTTAGAAATGTTATTACATAATTGTATTAACGTTTTTAAATGTCCGAATAAAATTAAATAGTTAAGTTTAAATATTTTGTGTTTATTTTTTCATTTAAATTAAATAAATAACAATTTTAATTATATAGATATATTGGGAATACATAAATAAATTTTAATACCATGAAAATTTTATTTAAAACTTAGATGGTATAAAATTAGCAAGTAAAATCTTCTATTTCAACTAATTCTAATTAGCATATAATTGATTTAAATATAGACCTAATAAAAGCCAAATGTAGAACATAGAGAGTAGGCTATTTGGTCAGGCCACATTTGGACCACCCCTTGTACGCTAATAGGACCACAGCATGATAAATTTGTTGAGTGACGTCATGGGTTGTTGTTGAGGTGTTGTGTTACGCACACCGTAAAGTGTTGTCACCATTTGTTGGCGTACAATACATAAAAAACGCAGTAACATCGAGTTGTGCTTGTAGGTGGAAAGTTAGGCACAACGAAACACACAACTCTAAAAGTGCCCTTCCTTGAATTGACTCCAAGGCCTCGCCTTTAGATAGTCGAGGTTGGGTTCCTCACGTTCCTAAAAAATGAGCCCGACAACCAACTAGCCGACTAGCCGCCCATAATGTAAGGTCAGGGTCGAGCTTCATTTTAACATTTGGTTCTATATTAAATAACGAGCCCGATCGCTCCCTTGGAACGGAATGACCGACTAGCTGCCCACAATGTGAGGTCAAGGTTGGGCTTCATTTTAACATTTTCCTTTTTTGTTAGCATGGTAAGTGTGTTGGATAGGTAGATGATTCAAACACAAAATAACACAAGTATTTCACACATGAAACACATGAGCTGCGACTCTTCTATTAATCAATGAACTTTAATCTCACTCAATGAATACAATGAACCCAGTGAAGGGTATTTAACCTAAATTGCTTGACATGCACACATTCATCTATTACATAACTAAACTTGCTCAACTCTCACCTAACTCACTCTCTAACTGACTCACCAAATGTATCTATCACTCAACTCAACTAACTCACTTAATTGACTGTCTAATAATGCGTGCAGGAGGTAATTACATATTTTAACACTCCCCCTTAATTACGACCGCTAAACTAAAACATAACTCATGACAACTCCAACATGCATGCTGGTCTATGTCTCAGCTAGGCTTACAACACCCAATTTTCTTTTGTGAAACTCAAACAAATCTATTGCTAATGGCTTTGTAAAGATATCATCCAATTGATCTCTCGATTTACAAGGCTTCAAGTGAACTTCTCCATTGCTCACAAGTTCTCTAATAAAATGATATCTAGTATCAATAGGCTTTCTCTTTTAATGAAACACACTATTCTTGGATAGTGCAATCGCTGAAGTGTTGTCACAGTATATCGTTGTTGATCCTTGTTGTTGTTGCTTGATTCCATCTAATACTCTTCTTAACCATACTGCTAAAGTTGAGCTACATATTCTTCTTCTGTTGATGATAGTGTCACAATGTGATGCTTCTTAGATGCCCATGCTATCACTCCTGAACCAATATGGAACACATAACCAGATGTGCTCTTCCAATTATCCAAACTTCCTGCAAAATCATTATATGTGTATCCAATCAATTCTTTATTTTTTGTACTTGCATACATTATGCCATAATCTCTGGTTCCTGCTATGTATCTCAAAATTCTTTTTCCAACGCTCCAAAGTGTGTCTTTTGGAGTCTCTATAAATCTGGAAATCAAACTCACTCCTTGCATAATATCTGGTCTTGTAGCTGTGAGATACATGAGGCTGCCAACCAATCTTTTGAATAGATTTGGATTGACATCTTCTCCTTCATCATCCTTGCTTAACTTTGTACCTGTTGCAACTGGTGTAGGTACAGGTTTGCAATTGTCCATCCTGAATATTTTCAGCAAATCTCTAGCATACTTATTTTGGCAAATAAAAATTCCTTTTTCAGATTGCTCAACTTCAATGCCAAGAAAATATTTCATGAGACCAAGATCTTTCATCTCAAATTCTTTCATCATGGCTGCTTTAAATTCATCTAACTCAAGATCACCTATAAAAATCATATCATCAACATATAGGCAAACAATAAAAATCTGTCCATGCTCATTTACCTTTGTGTATAAGGTAGGCTCAATGCTACTTCTACAAAATCCATTCTTAATCATGTAATTGTCGATTCTTCTATACCATGCTCTAGGTGCTTGCTTTAGTCCATAAAGCACTTTCTTCAATCTGTAAACTTTATCTTCTTTACCTTCAACTTCATAACCTGGAGGCTGTTGCACATAAATTTCTTCTTCTAAAATTCCATTCAAGAAGGTTGATTTGACATCCATATGATATAATTTCCACTTGTTCTGAACTACTGTCGCTAGAACTGCTCTTAGAGTATCCAATCTGGCTAGTGGAGAAAATGTTTCCCCAAAGTCTATTCTCGGTTGCTGCGAGAATCCTTTTGCTACAAATCTTGTTTTAAATCTATCAATCTCACCTTTCTCATTAACCTTTGTCTTGTACACCCACTTCACACCAATGAGATTTTTATCGTTTGGTAAATCAACCAAATCTCATGTATCATTCTTTTCAATTGAACCCATCTCTTCATCCATGGCTTGCACCCAATTTTCATGTCTGATTGCTTTTTCAAATGAAAAAGGTTGAAATGCCAACAATGCAAAATTTGAACTAACATCAAAATCATCATAAATATATTTTAAACTTCTCATATTTTTCTTACCATTGCTTGATTCATTATCTGATTGGCTGCTTGGAGAATTCTGGTCTGTTGATCTGCTTGAAGATCCATGCTGCTCTAAAAATCTTGGAGTCCTTGCTGGTGTGACTCTATTTGGTGTCTTCTCTCTTGATTCTTGCTGCTCCTTTTCTGCTACATCATCCTCTTCCATCAATGGTGCTTGTGCATCGGTTGGTGTGTCTACAGTCTCATTCCATGACTCTTGTTCTTTGAACATGACATCTCTTCTAATGATTGTCTTCTTGGTGACAGGGTTATACAATTTGTAAGATTTTGAATGTCACTATAACCAGTAAATATGCATTTTTCATTTCTATCGTCTAATTTTCCTCTTAAATGTTTAGGCACATGTGCATAGGCTACACACCCAAAAACTCTGAAATGAGATATACTGCATGAAATACCTGACCATGCTTCTTCTGGTACTCTATTCATCACACTCTTTGTAGGAGACTTGTTTATCACATAAACAACACATGCAACTGCTTCTGCCCAATACTCATTAGACAAGTGTCTTGCTTTCAACATGCTCCTTGTCATGTTCATGATTGTTCGGTTCTTTCTCTTTGCTACACAATTCTGTTGCGGTGTGTATCTAGTTATAAACTGTCTTTGGATTCCATGTTTTTTGTAGTAATCATGGAATGCTTTCGAATCATATTCTCTACCATGATCTGATTTCAATACCTTGATATGTCGATCACTTTGGTTCTCTACGAAGGCTTTGAACTCTTTGAACTTTGCAAAGGTTTCAAACTTATGCTTCAAGAAGTAAACCCAAGTCTTTCTACTATATTCATCAATAAAAGTGAGGAAGTAACAACTTCCACCAATCGACTGTGTCCTCATAGGTCCACACAAGTCTGAATGCACCAATTCAAGTGGTTTCTTTGCTCAATATGAAACTCCCTTTGGAAAAATTTCACGGTGTTGCTTTCCCAAGATGCAACACTCACAAGTACTAGCAAGTTCTTTGATGGGAGGTAATCCTCTGACCATTTGTTTCTGCTATAACAATCTTAAACCGGAAAAATGCAAGTGTCCAAACCGAAAGTGCCATAACCATTAATCATTAGAGCATGCAGTTGTAAGAGAACTAAGCTCATCATTGTAGCTCATAATTAGAGGAAAGAGTATGTTCCTCGTCATCTGCACCTTTTCTATCAGTTGCTTGCTTGGAGATTTGTCATAAATAACACATTGTTGCCCCTGAAAGATAACTTTGTATCCTTTCTGCGTCAATTGACCAACACTTATCAAATTGTGTTTGAGTCCAAGGACATAATATACCTCTGATATGGTCTTTGGCTTCCCCTGCTTGGTCACAATGTTGACCACTCCTTTTCCATCTACATCCACAGTCTTGTAAGTCCCAAAATTTACCTCTGTCTTCACAGCTTCATCGAAATTTGAAACCAAATTCTTGTTTCTTGTCATGTAGTTACTACAACCACTGTCTAATAGCTAGAACTTATCAGACAGTTCATGCATGTTGTTGCATGCTAGGAACATGGAGTTAGTATTATATGTACTAACATTAGCTCTCTGATTTCCTTGATTAGCTATCTTCTTCCTACAATCACGAGCATAATGACGAAATTTATTGCAATAATAATATTTCACCTTTGATTTGTCAAACCTTTGATTGTTGTGAAAGCTTATGTTGTTGTTGCTTCCACTTTGATGCTCATGCTCTTCTCAGCCATCTCTCTGATCACCATAGCTATCGCCTCGTCCTCTTCCTCTCGATCGACCTCTGCCTCAACCTCTTGAAATATAAACTTGACTTTTGAAGGTAGTTTCTAAAGTGGAATCCTTATTTTTTTCTATCCTTGCCTCATGCGATAGAAGTGATCCCATCAACTCATCAACTATCATTTTTTCCAAATCCTTCGCTTATTCTATGGCTGCTACCACAACATCAAACTTGGTAGACAAAGATCTAAGAACCTTCTAAATCATTGTTCGATCTTTAATATCTTTACCATATATTTTTAACTGATTGACAACAGACATGACCCTATTCATGAATAAATCAATGTCCTCTGTCTCCTTCATCTACAAACTTTCAAAATCTCTCCTAGTATTCTGAAATTTAACAATATTGAATTTGGACATACCTTCATAGGTTGTCGCCAAAGTTTCCCATGCTTCATTTGTTGAAGAAGTTATCATTATCTTCTGGAACACTGCTCTATCCACTCCCTGCTGGATAAGAAGCAACGCTTGTGCATTCTTCCCCTTGTCTTTCTTCCATTGTTCCATGTCTACATTACTGAGGGCTTGTTCTTCTGCGTCGTTTTGAGGTTCTGCAAACCCAAAATTGACATGATCCCAAACATCATGCGCTTCTAACATGGTCTCCATTTTAATATCCCACACATCATAATATTTCCCAGTGAAAGAAGGAAGTTGTGGCTGAAAACTTGATGTGGCCATCTTGCTTCGAAAAAAATCTTCTTTGATAAAACCCTAATTTTCTCTCTCTCTCTCTCTTTTTTTTTTTTATATGAGGGCTTTGCAAAGCTCCTTTCAATAAAAAATCTCTTACAATAAAACCCTAATGCAATTTTATTTTTTATATAATAAATATTTACTTTTAACAAAAAAAACTATATATAAAACAACCTTTTATAATGAACTCCCTCTTTATAATATATGTCCCCTTTTTTAAAATCATTTAACCTTCGTAACATGAAAAACTCCATTGAATACTTTAAAAAAAAATATCAAACCTCTTTGAAAAACTCTCTTTGGAAAGCTTACGTACCCTTTTTCGAATATGATACGTACTCCTTTTGAAAACCTTGATTTTTAAAAAATTAACGTAAACCAATAACGTGCGTTGACTTGCTCACGATGGTCTGCCTTTAATTTGAAAACCCGATTGCACACCCTCTGATGCGAAGAAACCACAGAATAAACTAGATTTTGGTGAAATTGTAAGTTTCACGAAATCTCTGCAGTTTTTCAAAGGAAAAGTTGCGGACCTCCATGTTTGCTTCACTGAAAACGTGTGGACCTGCGCGCTCTTTAATGGTTCAATGATTTTGCAAAAAAAAATTAAAAAAAATGATGGGCTTCTGCTGTTGGCCTTCTTTTCTGGCTCTGCTCGCCCGCGGATCTTCTAATCCTTCCTTGACTCTGATACCAATTTGTTGGATAGGCAAAGGATTCAAACACAAAATAACACAAGTATTTCACACATGAAACACACAAGCTGCGGCTCTTCTATTAATACACGAACTTCAATCTCACTCAATGAATACAATGAACCCAGTGAAGGGTATTTAATCTAAATTGATTGACATGCACACACTCATCTATTACATAGCTAAACTTTCTCAAATTTCAATTAACTCACTCTCTAACTCACTCACCAAATTTATCTATAACTCAACTCAACTAACTCACTTAATTGATTGTCTAATAATGCATGCGAGAGGTAATTACATATTTGAACAAAGGGGTGTCTTGCTACGCTATCCCCACTTGAATTGGAAATGTTCAGATTTTTTCGAATCAAGAAATTCAAAAATGGTTGGATTTCACTTGTTAACTAGGTGCATGAACTTTTCCTAATTTGCAAAGCTCCATCAATAAAATCATAAGCTGGGTAGTCAAATTTTGGCTTGACTTCTTTTACTGCGAAAGGGTCTTGATCTGGTCAAGGTGGTGCTACCCTAACTTTTGACAGAGCCAGTTGATCCATTTGGTTAAGCAGACAATCCAACAACACCACCAGTAGAAGACCCCAACTCATTAAACAATAACATGATCCAAACTCCAAGAAACATAAATTAAACTCATTGGTTGTGCCTGATGATGAATCGTACCATAATTCTCAGTGCAACATCGGTATAGGTGGTATAGTAATAACATTGCTATGCTTAGCTGGTTAGACCTAAAAAAATATTAGGTGGTGTAATAATGGTGGGTCGGATTCGATGCACCTAGTATTTGTGCTTGTGGGCAGGGGTGGATATAGCAGACTAAATCTCATTTATCAGAACTGGATCATGGATCTGAGTGATAGCTCAAAATTAAAAGTGTTCGAAAGTGTGTCGAACCTAAGAAACTAGATAGATCTCGTCTTCCTTATTCCCGTGCCATGAACAGTTCGAAAAACTGACACCGTATGAAGAAGTTATCGCAGTTTTAAAAGTCCAGTAAACTGCAAAATTTGGACTTTGACCAAGTTTGACTTGGAATTTTGGGAAATTAAAAAAAAAATATTCCAAGGAATATTCCTCGAAATATTCCCTGAAATATTCCATTCGATCCAATCAACTCTTATCATGTGGCGCGATCTTATTGATTGATGGATTGTACGTGGTTGAAGTTGGCCAATTACAGGGCGACACATAGCCAGCCCTGAGGCCACCATGTGTCCCCGGGACCGTGTAGCAAAAAAAATTTGGGACTCCACCGGAGTTAAACACAAGACCTCCCCGCCCACACGTGCACAGCCTTACCAACTGGTATATTGATTGGTTCTTACCCCTATAAGGTTTCAGGTCATATTTGAAGTTTAACGATTTTTGGTATGGGGGTTTGGGGGGCCAACCCCCACCATGTGGCCTTCGCGTCATGACCTGAGGGCTTAAGTCCTAACCATTACTTCCAACCTTTATGCCGAAACGTGTTCATATGTCACAGTTGATGTTTATTGCCACAAGTTACCCTAACCGCAACTGCCTCTGTTTATTGCGTTCACACATGGCCACATTACCGTTTAATGCCACGATTAGCCATATATCTGCCCGAAAGTTATGGTTATTTGACCACATAGTCCGGGTTCATGTGCCCAAAATAACCGTCATAGTTAATGTTACAGTTTCAATTGGCGGAATTTTAGTAGGAGCAGAAATTTCCATGTTTTACTACAGTTAAGTCCAGTTCTCCACAATTAGTGGAGCTTTTTTGGGTGTCACTGGACAATTTGAGTTTAGGCTCTACCTTGAGCTAGATTCAACCAATTTTTGAGTTCCAATAGTCAATTGCAACTATCTCAAACATTACAGACTCATTGGTGAGGGTTTCAGAGCCATCACAGAACTTTTGAGCAAGTTTTTTCTTCAGAGAAGTTCTAGGGGCCACCATGGGCCAGCAATAGTTTGAGGCCTAGCCAGGGAAGCTAGAGGCCTTATTCAGAAATTAAATAGTAAATTTTGGATGTTTCAGATGTTCTGGAACAAATGGTGTGGTTTTAAGAGCCTTTAGATTAATTTTTAAGGTAGATATGCTTCATTGAAGTTCCAGGGGCCACCAGTGCCAGCTTTGTCCAACAACAGTTCAGGGCCTAGCCAGGGTAGCTAGAGGACTTATGCAGCGAACCAATAGTCATTTATGACCATAATAAGCATTATGAATCCATTTATGGAGGTTTCAAAATATTTTTAGGACTTTTGTAGGTTGAGAACCCATCAGAGAAGTTTTTAGTGACCCTAGTGCCAAGGGGTACTGACAGGTGTTGGAGGCGAAATCGGAGCAGCCAGAGGCCATTTTAAATGAACCAATAGTATATTGTGAATATTTTTGGAATTTTAAATCCAATGAAGGGATTTACATAGCCATTTGAAGGCTTCTAGAGCTCGAGAAGCTTCAGGGAAGTTTTGGGCAACCTAGGGCAAACCGTGGAGGGAGGCCTAGTTTGGGGATGCAGTGCTAATTTTGAGAAAACTATCAGTCTAATTTTGGTGTTTGATATGTGTTGGAGATATTAGGTGAGGTTTAAAGGATATAAAAATAATTCTGAAGGAGTTAGTGCCACAGAGAAGCTTAGTGTAGCTTAGAGCACCGATAGAAGGAATCAAGTCTAAAGGAGCCTAGATATGTTTGCAGAGTGATGACATCCATGACAGGGATATATATTTTATTCTAATCCCTTTGGTTCAATTTATTAACCATTCGAGTTAAGTGTTGAACTTTTAAAAGAAACTTTACCATAATCCCAAAGAGCCGACTCAAGATGACAAAAGCTCAAGGAGACGTAGCCCATGATATTCGGGTGAAATCCTAGATTAAATTTGCTGTTATGTGTGGATTTTTATTTGCTGCATTATATTTCTATTAAACATGTTTAATTTCAGCAAGAAAATATGGACTTAAGACACTTAAACAGTTAAAAAATATACACCTATTTCAAGCATAAATTCCGCAAAGGTCAAGTACAAGCTAGATCTTTTATTTGTTTAACTGAGTGAGAGGTTATTGAAAAGAATAACCAGTTATCCAACCCATTTTCAGATCAGGTTGGTATCAGAGCATAGTTTCTTGATTGACAGAGCACTTGGTTGCTTGATTGATTGAGCAATAGCTTGCCTGTTTGACTTGAAAGGTGTTTGCAACTAAGTAATTTCACTGTTTGCAAACTGATTGTTGCTTGAGTTTGCTAGAGGTGAAGGGAAAGCTACTGATAGCTAAGTCTAGAAGAGGACAAGAAGGAATAAAGGGCTGAAGGCATCTTCCTTACCCAAAGGACCTCAAGGCCACCCTTGAGGCACAAACCCTCTTGACAATTTTTTGTTAAGAAGCTCAAGTTTGTTTGCAAAACGCTGCTTGAAGAAGAGCTTGACTCTACAACCATTTTGTCAATTGATTTGAAAGCTTTGTGAATTTTGATTGAAGTTCTTTTTTATTTTCATAATTAAAAATTCTTCAAGTGAGGTTTCAAAATCTTCCTCCTTCATAATATTCTTCGATGAAGACATGAAGCGAGACTTCTACATCTTGAAGGACATGGTGTCGATTTTGTTTGAAGATAGAAGAGAAATTACTAGACTTCATGAGCAATTGTTTGCTATGAAGGAAGAGAAGGAAGAAATTCTTCAAAGAATGCATGAAATGGAGATGCAGCTCCATCAAGCCCAAGAGGCTTTAACGAAGAACATGCGTCAAGCAGAGGTAATTCACTAAAATTTGTCTTCAATTTCCTATTCAGAAATATGTGTTGGTTCATTTGAAAATCACACTAGAGGTATAGGGTCCAAGTTAATGTTTAAAATGGGCTATCAATAAAAGGGTCTAGGAAAACATGCACAAAGCATGATTGATCCTATTTTAGCTAAGGAACGACCTAAGAAGTTTGGTCTTGTTTATGTTCAATCTAACGGCGAAGACTCCAAAGCCATGAAGGCATGTGATACAACTTCAAAAAGAACTTTTGTTCCAAGTTCTAAACCACAAACATGTCAAGTTTGTTTTCAAGTTGTTTGCCAATGTTTGAAGCCTGTGTTGCAGCAAGATGTTTATAGACATGCAGCTTATGGCGAGCATGTGAGTTCGGACAATTTTCAAGACATGAACATTGATGTTTGTCTTCAGGAGAAAGTTGGAACCTCTACTAGTGTTATAGAGCAATTTGTCACCGTCCCTATACTCCTTTTCCTTGATCCTGGAGGACCCATACAATGACCCTTATGTACTTTCCAAGCATGGAATACACACCCCTGAACCACACTTTGTCTGCCAATTCATCTCACTTTACAACTTTTCTGGAAGATCCCTATAAAAGCCTGGTTTTCAAGGTTGGCACTTTGTCTCAGTGTCTAACCCGCGTCGAAAGCAGATATTTTCACTGAGACCCGCACCGATCGGTGCTCTGTCTTAATGTCGGACCCGCTTCAATCCTCTTTTGGAAATTTTTTTAAAATAAAAATGAAGTTTCCACGACTAGAAGCTTCACGAGGCAGCGAGTTGGAAGTTTTTTTTGAGGATATGGCCGAGGAATTCCCCTTTGGGCTTCTTGTTCCCAAGAAATAGGGACTACTCCAAAGGATAAGATCTTTCCCCATTATTTGAGGGCCCATAACCTCCTCCTCCATTGTTATATAAGGAGACCTCTTTCATCTTTGTTGCCTTAGTCTGAGTTAGAAAGTTAGAGAAATCATAGAGAGAAGAAGCAATCATAGCTTCGGGAGAATAGTGCAGGGTGTGATTGTTTTTGTGTGTTAGGAACATAGTGAGATATTGGATCTTTGTGAATGAGGGTGTTGCAAACATGCTTGGATACGGACCTACCGAAGGAGAGCCTCAACATCAAGGCTTGGTTGTAAAATCCCCTGTCTTTATCATTATAAAATGCATCTTATGTTTATCTTCCACTCTTGTTTATATTTATAATGAGATTTCTAGAATTCCTTCATCAGTTAGATAGATTGTGATTGTTTTATGTTTGTCGTGATTTTATGCTTGTTGTGGTGTTTTGACTATCTTTACAGGTAATCGAACGTTGGTAGTAGCATGAATCGAGCTTGAGAAGAGCGACGGATCAAGAAGCTTCGATGGAAGGCGACAACATAGCATCAAAACAAGGTAGGTCATCTTCCTTGCTCTAAATTTCATTTACAATCTAGGAAGGTAGATGTTAGTATGCTCTCATAGTTGCTAGACCCACCCTAGGGCTAGAGGGATCGCCTCTATCCACCAAGGGGATTTACATGGACAACAGATTGGCGATTCTACTGGGGAGTTAACTTTGAGTTTGTCACTCTTTGAGGTATTAGTCATTTGACAAGTTTAGTCGAACAACCATTTTCCTATTTGTTCCTATATTTTTCATCAATTACAATTTTTTAGTTTTTTTCTTGAAGTGGTGAGTCTGGTCTTGGTTAGGAGAAATTCCTTGTTTTTTTTCTTGTTCAGGCATTAGCGCTTTTATTTGTCTAACAATCGCGCCAATTGGCACTAGTTTTCAGTTAGCAAGCCACGCCAATGGGCCGTTGGTGTTAGTTTCAGCCCCTAAAGTCATGCCAATTCTAGCATGTGTGAAAAATTAAGATTTTTTCCCTAAGTCTTTCACCAGCGTGTCTTTCCCTTCCAGTCTTTTTCTTTGTATGATTTACATTTTCTCCCCTTCACTCAATTTGGTTTTATTGACTCATTGGCTTGATTTTTGGTTGTTTTTTGGGACGTGCATCCTTACATCCTAGTTTTTCTAGGATTGTGCATTAATTACCTGGTTGCATGCTTCGCGGGACATCACCCCGCTGATTGAGTCAGTTTCCTTGATTGGTGAGCCATCTCTAGTTGCTTACCTTTTTATTTTTGTTTGATTGAGTGTTCAAGTCTCAAGTGTCTCTTGATTTCATTTTGTCTGCTTGTTCGCTTGTGAGCATAGATTACATTGCTCATTGTTCAGCTGAAAATTCTTCTTTCTCTGATTTCTTGATGTAAAAGGGAATGAATGCCTTGTTTTGATCCCATGCTTTGGAATTCCTCTTTGTCCTTGAACTCATATTCCTCGTAGCCTTTTGAGGAATTTCTATACAAAGTGTTCAAAACAGGATTTTATTCTTAATGTTTGTTGCATCCCTTTTGCATTAAGCGAATTTGTGTTCATTTAGTTTTCGTCTCAAAGTTTGATTTTCGTTAAAATGCATTAGATCAAGTTGAATTGAAAAGTCATGTTTGCAATTTATCATTGAAATTAGATTACATTGTTTAATGATTGGAAACTAAAGGTCGCATTGAGTGCATTATCTTTCATTAAAAGCTTGCATTAAGTAGATTCTCATTTCAGCGAAAAATGCATTGAGTGCATTCTTATTCATTCAAAAAAGAAAGGAAATTGTGCATAGATTACGATTGCATAGTTTTCAAAAAGAGTATTTTGCATATATTACATCACATAATTCGCATCGTTGAATTTTTTTGATTACTTTTGAATAGTGAAAGTGATCTAGTTAGTTAAAAGCTTCGTTTGCAGTACTATTGTTTGTTGCATCAATGTTTAAGACTCTTCCCTTAACTAGATAGCATTCATCAAATCGAAAGATTCATTTCCTCATATAGATGCATATAAGATTTCTTTGATGACAGCAGTAGGGCCTTGGAATTGAGACATAATTCAAGATCAACCGTTAAAATTTATTCAATCAACCTAAGGAAGCATTGTAACTAACGCACATATTTTAGAGGTCTAAGCTAGTGACGTGTTTCGGAGTCATTAAACCTAGTAGCTGTCGTTCACCACCTGGCATTAGACATCACTAGTACGGACTTATGCTCCCTGTGACATCACGTATATAAAGGGATACCCTCATAGGTTTCAATCCTTTATCCATAAGAAGCCAAATCTATCTCCTTGTAACCATGATGCACCAAACACAACATTCAGGGAGACTACCTGCATGTACGTCTAGTCCTTGGTTATTTCTCTTTCATTTGATCACCAAGGTGTATATTGCAGTTCATGGAAACTTGGTACACCCTCTTGCTTAGATACCCTGAGTAGTCATTTTGGTCTTTTCGTGACTCTCTAAAATTTAAAATATCATTGAGCACTTGTCCTTTCAAGCTCGTTCAAACTGAAAGCGACTAAAGTCACCTTTTCTTCTTTTCTTCATTCTTAAAATATGAAAAGGCAGGGTTTTGTTTTAGTGTCTTAAAAAATTAACTGCCCATGAAATATTCATGGTTAAATTTATCTTCCTTAGTGATTTTTGAGTTTTGTTTCTAATGGCAACATTTCCAGAGTTTACCAACCAAGGAATCCCCTCCGAAGGGAATCCTGGTCCTTTTCCTTCTTTTGGGAATGTTGGTGCTCCTTATATGGAAACATTTTCCCTTCCTAGGTTAACTGTTAGTTTTCTTGTTTGGTTATTCTCGACCTTAGTGGTCTCGAGTACTCCAAACTCTGTACAACCATCTCCTCTGCATGAACAACATCATGTTGATTCTTAGTTGGACCTCTCCCCTTCTTCGCCTATTTCTTCGTCCTCCTCTTCTACATCGCCTGGTGAAAGTTTGGATTCTAGTAACCTTGTGGTTAAGAAGAAGAAGAATAAGACCAAAAAGAAGAAGTCAAATAAGAGAGAGGCCAACTCTGCGGCTATTTTTCCTAAGACAACTTCCCTTGATAAACCATCCAACCTTCCATGGAAAGTCAAATTCCCTTGCATGTTTTACAAACGTGACCACCTTCTTCGAGACTGCCCTAGTATTCCCAAGGTACTTGAAGCATGGTCCAATGGTCGTCCATCGTTGCCTTTTACTTCTGGAAGTCATATTGGTGGCACATATTCGACTAGAAATGATAAGACTCATAAGAAACAGCGTAATATTACGAACCCCTGTAAGTTGTGTGAAGGGCATCATACCATTCACCTTTGTCCGTACATGGATGAAGCCATGAGAGTGTTGGACAACCCTATTGTTTATGTGCCATGCCTTCCGGTTGGTTACCAGAATATTTCTTCGAGTCCTCCGCTAGTTGATTCCACGATCGGTCAAGATTCATCCTTGGTCGATCCCGTTCCCTCGAAAATTCAAATTCACGAATCCGTTCCCAACCAACCATTTGTCGTGGAATCGGTCGATCTGATTTTGCCTATGGTTCATCATATATTTTCCGTCGAGAGTGGATATCATCCCCCTCATGTTCTTCTTGTTTCTTCAGATTCCTCGAACTTGGAGAAATATCCTTCTGTCCCTATGACCCAAGAAGTTTCTCTTCCTGCTCCCATGTCTGTGGTCCAAGAGAATTATCCTCTTACTCCGGTAACACCAAAATATGACCTACCTTGTTCTGATGCTATGTTGTCATCTTTCGTCGAAGCTTCTTGATCTGTCGCTCCTCTCAAGCTCGATGCACACTGCTACCAACGTTCGATTACCTGTATAGACAATTAAAACACCATGACAAGTGTAAAATCACGACAAACATAAAAAAATTACAATATATCTAACTGATCAAGGAATACTAGAAATCTCATTATAAATATAAACTAGAGTGGAAGATAAACATCAGATGCATTTTATTATGATAAAGACAGGGGATTTTACAACCAAGCCTTGATGTTGAGGCTCTCCTTCGGCAGGTCAATATCCAAGCACGTTTGAACATGACACTTATCTGTTTCATGTTGGGTTGGTATATCTTCACTCTGTCACTTTTCCTCCATGGGTTTGGGAAATATTTTTGTCTCTCATTCGATTACCAATCTTGTCAGCATGACCTCTGATCCTATTTGAGTCAAACGCTGCCAAATTTTAGAGTCATGTCGTCGATATGTTCAAGAGAAAATCCTTCTGCAATATATACATTCCCTGCTCCTCTGTTTCAGTCTTGGTTAACACTCATATTACATCCTCTTGTTCTGGTAACACCAGGGGATGACCATCTCATTTATATGGTACCCCCTCTGAGTCGTTTGGTCGCTTCTTTCGATTGGTTTCGATTTGCGGGATATCGTCTTCCGTCTTATGTGCCTTTTGAGATCACAATATAGGCCTTCAATATGGTCATACCTAGCACAATTATAGATGAAGGTGTGTCTGTTACTATTATGTATTCAACTACTTGGAAATGTTTTGGTTCTCCACCGCTTGTGCCTGCAGAATCTGTTGGAATTTAACAGAGGAACCAGTCAACTATTAGGGATCCTTTTGAATTTTCCAATCAATTTGGGAGGGAAAACTGTCTATATAGACGTGATGGTTGTTCCAGGCCCCTTGGATTTCAATTTACTCTTGGGGCAAGACTATGCTTATGTCGTGGGCACACTTGTCTCCTCCCTCTTTCGTGTGATCTGTTTTCCACACAGAGGTCGGATCGTGACCATTGATCAGCTTTCATTTTTTGGTCCTGAGGTGTCAGCTGGCCCACCATCGTCGCTGCCATATTTTTATCCACTAGCTGTATCTTCCCCACCATGGGTTAATTATGTGGCCACTTTTTCGTTGCCCTCATCCAGTGATAGTGTCATTGAGTACCATCTACTGGGGGCATTCGATCCTGATTTCCTGAATGTTTCTCTCCCATCAGATGATCACATCTTGGAAGCCATGACTTCTTCTATGTCTCAAGCTTCTTAAAAAATGAAACAAAGTG
The DNA here is from genome assembly GCA_034641835.2 of Pinus albicaulis. Classification (NCBI taxonomy): domain Eukaryota; kingdom Viridiplantae; phylum Streptophyta; class Pinopsida; order Pinales; family Pinaceae; genus Pinus; species Pinus albicaulis. Next base: position 637,375,071 of record CM076581.1, on the reverse strand, counting down.
TTCGGAGCATAGTTCATTTTCTTGTGTCAAGCTCCTTAAACAATGAAACAAGGTGTTCGGAGCATAGTTCATTTTCTTGTGTCAAGCTCCTTAAAAATGAAACAAGCTCTTCTGAGGATAGTTCGTTTTCTATGTCAATCTCATTAAAACATTAATTAGGTCGTGAGGATAGTTCTTTTACTGTGTCAACCTCATTAAAAAATGAAACAGGTTCCCTTTTCAATTCGAGCCTTTGATTAGGTCTCGTGAAATCCAAGTCGAGTCTTTCATCTAATCTCGTAATTGCACCTTCATTCCATCCACCTGTTAGTAACTAGTAGTCTACTCAAGTGAACGGACTGAAGCTTGGGGGGCATGTACCTCAAATTGAGTCATCATGCTGGGGGCATGCAAATATTTTTTCAAGCATATTTTGTTTCTGTTTCAAGCTTGTGTAAAAATGAAACTGGTTTCAAGCATAGTTTTCTAAAACATTTCAAGCTTTTGTAAAAATGAAACAAACTTCAAGCAAAGTTTCCTGATTTCAAGCTTGTGTAAAAATGAAACCATTCCCATTTTACCTCTCGTGATTTCCATTTTATCAGCTTGGTTTTCCAGATGAGCCTTAGTTTTCTCATTCCGTCGTTACCATCTACTCGGCTGATCATACACCTTCACTTGATTGTTTCACCCATTCCTAAGGAACTGTTGCAATGAGTGGTATTGTTATCCAACCCCTTAACCTTTACTTGTTCTGAGTAGTTCCACCATCACCGGAACCAGTTGCTACCCTTTAATACCACTCGTTCCTCTAGGAGGAGTCAACTTTCAGCTCTTTTCTGAATCTCGAAAATTGAAAATATTTCCAAGACTCTTGTCATTTTGAACTCATTAAATGGCTACAAAACGATTCTTACCCAATATACGTTTACCCATTTTTCGGGCTAGGATAGATTATTTACGAAAAAGGAATACCTTAGCCTATCGCGACTAGAGGTTCTCTCAGACATAGTTTTCTACCTTTTCGGATCTGTGAGACTACCTACGAAAACGGACCTACTAGAGTTTTCTTTTCTGCTTCTTTTCAAACTCTCTAAACATGAAAAGATGCCAAGTTATTCCTTTGTCAGACTCGTTAAAACTAAATGACATCGGAAATCGTCACCATGACGTACCCAAGTTCCTCCTTCCCAGGGCTCGTAAGATGTACTAGGATGGATTTGTCCGAAGGACAAACTTATACAACAAGAATATGTTATCCTCTTCAAGCTTGTGTAAAAATAAAGAGGTACTCACCAGAAATGGTGGGGGAAAATGGAAGTTCTTCGTCAGTTGTGTCGGCAGTATGTCACTCTTGAACATGACACTTATATGTTTCGTGTCAGGTTGGGATATCTTCACTCTATCACTTTGCCTCCATGGATTTTGGAAATCCGTTTGCCTCTCATTCGATTACCAATCTTGTCAACATGACCTCTGATCCTATTTGAGTCAAATGCTGCCAAATTTTAGATTCATGTCACCGATATGTTCAAGAGAAAATCCTTCTGCAGTTTATACATGCCCTGATCCTCTGTTTCAGTCTTGGTTAACACTCATATTACATCCTCTGTTTTGTGTCGATGATGTGGGATTCATTATGACCCTCCTTCGATGGATTGCTTCCTTTCGACTTCAGCTCATTATCCAGGAAGTTGATCTAGAGACTCCCTTCTGGTACCTTGGAGGTTGCATGCCTCAATGAAAAGTTCTTCACATTCGACGACAGGTCCTCATCATTGGCCTTTGATCAAATGACTATGCGGATGTTCGACACCAGATCACTGTTCACATTATGTGGATTGAACTTGTTATACCTTGAGAGCCATTTTCATTACTGGTGGTTTTTCTTGCACCTGTTAATAGCTTTCATCACTGGCTGGTAATAAGGTGACCTTCTTGCATGTTCGACTTTAGCTCACATATTCGCATGCTTGAATTTGTACTTGTTTGAGTCAAGATGGAGCGCAAGACCCTAGGTTTTGTCTGATAAAATCAAGGCTATAAGATATTTTGGTTTATCATGACTATATGCATGACTCTTTTGATTGAATGGTTATGACCATACCATGAGTCTATATGAGATCCTTATTAGATGGATGGCTGCAACCATACCATGGTCTCTTTTACGGATGGCTGTGTCCATACCTTGATTCATGTATTTTCATCATAGTTTTCAGTTATGTATATGTATCTATGATTGATTTGCAGGTCTCCTGACGGCAGCATCTGGTTCCTCGCACGTACATGTAAGGAATTTCACCCCTCACTCGTGTTCGGACTTCATACTTTAGGGGGCATCTGTTACAGAGAAATTTGTCACCGTCCCTGTACTCCCCGTTCCTTGATCCTAGAGGACCCATACAGTGACCCTTATCTACTTTCCAAGCATGGAATACATACCCCTAAAACACACTTTGTCTACCAATTCATCTCCCTTTACAACTTTTCTAGATGATCCCTATAAAAGCCTAATTTTCAAGGTCGACGCTTTGTCTCAGTGTCTGACCCGCATTGATAGCAAATATTTGCACTGAGACCCGTGCCAATCGGTGCTCTGTCTTAATGTCGGATCCACGCTGATCCTATTTTGAAAAGTTTTTAAAAATAGAAACGAATTTTCCACAACTAGAAGCCTCACGAGGTAGAGAGCTAGAATTTTGTTTTGAGGATACGGCTGAGGAATTCCCCTTTGGGCTTCTTGTTCCCAAGAAATAGGGACTACTCCAAATGATAAGCTCTTTTCCATTATTTGAGGGCCCATAACCTCCTCCTCCATTGTTATATAAGGAGACCTCTTTCATCATTTTTTCTTTATTCTAAGTTAGAAAGTTAGAGAAATCATATAGAGAAGAAGCAATTATAGCTTCGGGAGAATAGTGCAGAGTCTGATTGTTTTTGTGTGTTAGGAACAGAGTGAGATCTTGGACCTTTGTGAATGAGGGTGTTGCAAATGTGCTTGGATACAGACCTACCGGAGGAGAGCATCAACATCAAGGCTTGGTTGTAAACTCCCCTGTCTTTATCATAATAAAATGCATCTGATGTTTATCTTCCACTCTTGTTTATATTTATAATGAGATTTCTAGCATTCCTTGATCAGTTAGATAGATTGTAGTTGTTTTATGTTTGCCATGATTTTACACTTATCGTGGTGTTTTGACTGTCTGTACAGGTAATTGAACATTGGTAGCAACGTGCATCGAGCTTGAGAAGAGCGACGGATCAAGACTTCGATGGAAGACGACAACATAGCATCAGAATAAGGTAGGTCATCTTCCTTGCTCTGAATTTCATTTAAAATATAGGAAGGTAGATGTTAGTATGTTCCCGTATTTGCTAGACCCACGCTAGGGCTAGAGTAATTGCCTATGTCTACAGAGGGGATTTACCTGGACAAAAACTAGTTCATCTCCTCATGAAGGTATAAAATATGGACATGCAAAACAACATGCAATGTATAATTCTTCCCATAGTCAAGTTGATTATGTTTCTTTAAGGCATGACAATTCTGCATGCTTGAATGGAAGAAATAATTGTTGTGCATATTGTGGTATGTTTAACCATGATGTTTCGAGATGCTGGACGAGGATGAAGGCATACAGGAAGCAGATGAAGCAAAGGCAACTTGTAAAGAAGGTGCATAAGACTTGCACACATTTCCAGAAGAGGGGACATGTTGTTTTCCATTGTTGGACATTACATCCAACTAATCATCCCAAGCACATGAGGGAAGAGGATAGAAAGACTGGAAAAAGTGGAACCAAGGATTCCATCATTGATGTGAGAACGGATGTTTCACATGAAGAAGATTTGCAGCAGCAAAAGTCATCGTGGAAGTGGCTTGGTAAGAAGTGGTTTGACTTCTTGACACAGTAATACATACTTTCATTTGTACACACGCAAATTTCAGTCAAGTATGCATGTATTTATGCTGTAATCTCATGTTTTTTTGAGCCACCTTGGATCGATGATCAAGGAAGATATTTTCAGATACCTTATGTAAATTTCTCGCCAGAAATTTCTAAGTGAGTGCAAGGAAGACAGTTCTTGACAGGAGGACAAGCGCATCTTGGAAGGGAAGTGTTGACTACCTTCAAGTTGTGGTTCAAAGGCACTAGCCATGCAAGGCAAGTGTATGGAGGCTGAAAAGAAGAGAGTGTTTTACTCTCATCTACAATACAGATCAGTATATCAGTCTTTGGGGTCCAAAATATTCCCAATGGGGAGGTGTGATCAGAATTGGATCATGGACCTAAGTGATAGCTTAAAATTAAAAGTGTTTGGAAGTGTTTCAAACATGAGCAAATGGATAGATCTCGTCTTCCTGATTTCGGTGCCGCAAATTGTTCGAAAAACCGACACCGTATGAAGAAGTTATCGTAGTTCGAAAAGTCCAGTAAACTGCAAAATTTGGACTTTGACCAAGTTTGACTTGGAATTTTGGGAAATTAAAAAAAAAAGAATATTCTAGTGAATATTCTTGGAATATTCCTCGAAATATTCCATTCAGTCCAATCATCTCTTGACACGTGGCATGATCTTATTTATTGATGGAATGTATGTGGTTGAGGTTGGCCAATTACAAGGTGACACGTGGCCAGTCCTGAGGCTGCCACGTGTCCCCAAGACCATGTAGCAATTTTTTTTTGGGACTCCATCGGAGTCGAGCACAAGACCTCCCCACCCACACGCGCACAACCTTACCAATGGGTTTATTGATTGGTTCTTACCCCTATAAGGTTTACGGTCATATTTTAAGTTTAGCGGTATTTGGTATGGGGGTTTGGGGGGCCAACCCCCACCATGTGGCCATCGCACCATGACCTGAGGGCTTAATCCCTAACCGTTACCACCAACGTTTATGTCGAAAAGTCCGCCAACATAACCGCCGTAGTTAATTTTATGGTTTCAGTTGGCGGACTTTTAGTCGAAGATGAAATTGCCATGTTTAACTAGAGTTAAGTCCAGTTCTCCACAATTAGTGGAGCTTTTTTGGGTGTCACTAGACAGTTCGATTTTAGGCTCTATCTTGAGCAAGATTCAACCAATTTTTGAGTTCCAATAGTCAATTTTGACTATCTAAAACATTCCAAAGTCATTGGTGAGTGTTACAGAGCCATCAGAGGACTTTTTAGCATGTTTTTTCTTCAGAGAAGTTCTAGGGCCACCAAGGCCACCATGTGCCAGTAGCAGTTTGAGGCCTAGACAGGGAAGATAGAGGCCTTATTCAGAAATACAATAGTCAATTTCAGATGTTTCATATTTTATAGAGATAATGGTGTGGTTTTAAGAGCCTATAGAGGACTTATTAAGGTTGATATTCTTCAGTGAAGTTCCAGGGGCCACCAATGCTAGCTTTTTCCATTAGCAGTTCGGGGCCTAGCCAGGGTAGCAAGAGGCGTTATGCAGCGAACCAATAGTCATTTCTGATTGTAATAAGAATTATGAATCCATTTATGGAGGTTGAAGAATCTTTTTAGGACTTATAGATGTCGATAACCCATCAGAGAAGTTTTTAGTGACCCTAGTTCCAGGGGGTGCCGACAGGTGTTGGAGGCGAAACCGAAGCAGCCGAAGGCCATTTTAAATGAACCAATAGTATATTCTGACTATTTTTGGAATTATGAATCCTATGAAGGGAATTACATAGCCATCTGAATACTTCTAGAGCTCTAGAAGCTTCATGGAAGTTTTGGGCAGCCCAAGGCAAACCGTGGAGGGAGGCCTAGTTTGGGGATGCAATGCTCATTTTGAGAAAACTATCAGTCTAATTTTGGTGTCTGATATGTTCTAGAGATATTAGTTGAGGTTTTATGGATAGAAAAATAATTCTGAAGGATTTATTGCCACAGAGAAGCTCAGTGTAGCTCAGAGCACCGACAGAAGGAATCAAGTCTAAAGGAGCCTAGATCTGTTTGCAGAGTGATGATAGCCATGAAAGGGATATAGATGGTATTCTAAGCCATTTGGTTCAGTTCAGTAACCATTGGAGTTAAGCGTGGAACTTGTAAAAGAAACTTTACCATAATCCCAAATATCCAAGTCAAGATGACAAAATCTCAAGGAGGCGTAGCCCACGATATTCAAGTGAACTCCTAGATTAAATTTATTGTTATGTGTGGATGTTTATTTGTTGCATTATATTTATATTACACATTTTTAATTTCAGAAAGAAAAAATGGACTTAAGACACTTAAACAGTTAAAAAAATATACACCTATTTCAAGCATAGATTCCGCAAAAGTCAAGTACAAGCTAGATCATTTATTAATTGTTTGATTGACTGGGAGGTTCTTGAAAATCATAACTAGTTATCCAACCCATTTTCAGGTCACTCATTAAGATAATGAAAGGATTTCCAAGCTCATTGAGTTTCCAAACGAATCTGGGAGCATGTTCAAACTTTAACACCCCTCGAATTCAAAATTCCCATCAGAATATGCAAGGTAAGATATTGGAAGTTCGTTAAGCTCTGAACGAAATTTGGAAGGGACTCCATAGTTACAAATTTGAGCTTATGTGCCTTTTCTCAAGCATTAAAATAGAATAAATTGACAATTATTTAGCTAAAGAAACTGAAAAATACATATCGATACATCTCTTTGTGTATATCTAATCAGAAACCAATAAGCGACTTAGTTGAATGACCTCTATGAGGTCTAGGTGGGATGGTCTGCAATATGTTGTCATTGGCCACCTCGTCATGGCATAGTTGGAGTATCACAAGAGTTTTTGTTTTGTTTTTAGTGTGTTCACTGTACCAATCTGGTACAACATATGTTTACGAACAACATTGAAAGTAGATAATAATGATAACAAAAGTTAACATTGAAAGTGCCCTTCCTCGACTTGAATACATGGGTTGACCTTCAGACAGTTCGGTTTGGGTTCCTCACATTCCTAAATAACGAGCCTGACTACTCCCTTGGAACCGACTGGCTGACTCACCACCCACAATTTGAGGTTGGGGTCGGGCTTCATTTTAACATTTGGCTCCATATTAAATAATAAGCCCGACTTCTCCCTTGGAATAGATTGGTCGACTAGTCACCCATAATGTGAGGTTGGGGTCGAGCTTCATTTTAACATTTGGGTCCATATTTCTGAAACATTAAGTTTCCAAATGAATCTCATTAAGAGAATGAAAGGATTTCCAAACTCATTAAGTTTCCAAATGAATCTAGGAGTATTCTCAAACTGGAACACTCCTCTAATTCAAACTTCCCAAAGTAAAATACAAGATTGATTATTCTTGTTCCTCATTTTATTCTGAACCACCTATAACTACAAGCAGTCTTCGAGTGCGTATGGAGATGTAGACATTTCAAGTGCATATAGAGATTGATCCATTTATTAGTATACCGTCAATATTTACATAAAGAGGTAAAAACCCTCTGTGAATTGGAATAATGGGGAGCAATAAAAAACATAGGCGTTACAGGTTCACTTTATTTCCATTATTTCCTTTGTCACAAAGAGCTATATTGAAATATTGTCTATCCAGTTGCAAGCATAAAAACACAATGCGATTGAAAGATCTAGTAACAGATGAAGAACCTAGTTGCAGCCACATTCAAGAGGAGAGAAAAGGATGGATGATGAGAGTAGGTCATGTGAGGAATATTTTCACCTCTCTGTTGAAAAGGCTAGGGAAATAATTTTCAAGATTCATGGTGTCATCCTCAAAGTGTGCTCAGAAATTATCTTTAAGATACAATTGTGGATATTGTAGGGGCGTGTTAAAAAGAACCAAATCAGGGCCCTCTGAATATCATTCTAATGATTCAGATCCCACATAATTTAGTTATGAATATGTTAAATATTTTCTTGAGATTAATTATTTCTACATGAATTCAAGTACCTGTCAACAGAATTGAGGAGGGATTAACTGGCAGTCATTCATCCAGCATATTGATGGTTTATTTGAAAATAATTATATTTTCCATAATAGGAACTAAATGTATGATTATTCATATAGTGTTTTCCTGTCCCATTTAACCATAGAGTGTGGTTGAGAAGGAACATTTTTCCCTGTTATTGCCACACCATATTCCTGGTTTATTTGATAATAGGTATGTGCCTGAAACCATGAACTAAATGGTTGAAAATTCAAGGGAACTCTGAAGTAACCAAGTGATGGGTCATTTGATAATGCGTTGATGACCCAAATCATAAAGGAATACATGTTGTCCATTATGCATGGTTATAGTGAATTTGGCATTGGGTTTTTATTGGCAAGGGTTTTTCTTTTCTTGGTTTGTAATTGCTGCAAGAAACATGTCCTTAGGGTCTACACTGAAAATAGTGGATTTTCTTCCACTTAGGTTCCAGAGCGTAGAGGTAAATATTCTATCAAAATCACCTGGGACATGCACAAAGTCAAATAATTTGAAACTCATGCCATACCAGTGAGGTAGGCTACAATACCCTAGCGGATACTTAACGCTCTATTGACTTCACTTCTCTACAAATGCCCTAGTTGTCCAGCCACGAATTTTGATCTTATAGTGTTCAAGGGCTATTGAACATGCATGTATTAAAATGACAACATGATTTTTTGGAATTGTTATATTCTATGAGAGTTCTGAGTGAGGGAACTTTTTGGGTCTTTTTCCCATCATCCATGCAGAGTGTGTTGACAGAAACACTAAAGGATCTCTTAAAGAAAAATTCATCACTAGTGGTTGGTTGTTGGTTTGTTGGTTGGGGACCTTTTTTTGATTGATCAACAGGCTTTAATCCTGAGTTAAAAGCCTTTAGGCAGAATTTTTTTTTATGATATTTTTATCTGTTCAAAAATTGTTTATTTTATCCTAACTGGGTTAGATATTTCAGTCAGGGAAATAACACCTGAAGTTATCTATTAGATACAGGTAGTATAGAGTATAGCTAGAACAATAGGTACATATATCATATAGCCCTGAGACTTCACACATGCACAATAATAACTTCTCATATTGGAAAGGGTGACCTAGTGGAAGCACTTGTGCTTAAAGCATAGGACATACATGACAATTTTGGTTATAATGAAAAAGCTTAAAACTCTCGATACAAAATTTGTTGAGCTTCATGTATGATATAAATTTATATAAAGGTGATATGACCACGATTTTGTCAATCAACATGGTTTGTGAATACTATTCCCTTAGTTATTTTTGGTTTGTAGAATCATGTGGCCTTTTGATACTGATGAAGGAATATCTTCAATCAAAGTGATACCATTCCATGTGATTCATTATTATTTATTATTCAAGAGTCAATATATGATGAAGGAAGAATATATATTTAAAGGAATATCTTCAATCAAACTGATGCCATTCCAAGTGATTCATTATTATATATTATTCAAGAGTCAATATATGATGAAGGAAGAATATATATTTAAAGGAATATTGATGCAGGGGCATTAGGTTCCGAAAAATACTTTGTTTTTTTGTAGACATAGGGGGGTCTTATGATTTTAATTTCTTATGTAATCCTTAAATAATTTGAGTGATTTTAATTAAATATTGAGGGAAAATTGTAAATGTTCCAAATGGTTGGAGAACATGAGGGAATCTGACTAGCTAGGAATATGAAGAGAAAGTTCAGATTTAAGAATAAATTTAGAGTCAGTTTCAGCAAATTAGGGATTTAGTGTAGATTTATGAAATCTAGAATTTCAAGAGTTTTGTTGAGCGTTAAGGGAGCTAAACCAATTTATTATTAATTGCATAAATAAGCCTCAGAGGCATTAAGCAAATAAAGCTGGAGATCTGGAGAATATGTTCAGGAAACAGATTTCCCGTAAGCCTACGGGCAGTTGAAAGGGCCGTTTGATTTTGAAGATCTGGCCGAAGACAGGATGAATTTTGTAAGTGGTTTCATTTGGATATATATGGAAGAAATTTTTTCAGCATTACATGAATATTGGTTGATTTAAATTCTGTGTGAATAGGCTTTGAATTTTGGTAAATAATTGTATGATTAATGCGGAATATAATCTCTGTGATAAGGTCTGCATATACTGTTAATAAGATTGAATGAAATTCACTAGGTAATTTCAGTTATCGATCACTAATGGATTGATGGCATAATGATGATCTCTATACATCGAGCATGGATTGAGTCGATAAGATGGAAGAAATTTTATATATATGTTTGAAGCATCGACTCTGGATGAATCGATGCTTTTAACACAGAGAATTCAATTTGAATTTCGAACCAAGGGACTATTTAGTTAAGTATGCGAAGGTGTGTTCTTTAATTTTGGAACGATTTTATGGAATGAGATGTCACAGTGGAGATATGAAGGCATAAGGTGGAATTATGAATCATGGGTTCATATGCAAGGTCGAAATAGAACTGAGGTAAAGACTTCCTTGCAGGAATATTGAATTGAATACACAGTTGGATGAAATTAACAATTTGGGGCATTGCATTATGCATTGGTGAACTGTTCGAAGGAAATTGGGGTAGGTCGATGCCGTGAACTGAAACCGCTAATGGGTTGAATCCTTTATTAAGGACGCAAGTTCAAATTGAATTGATAAGGTTTTAAGACTGTTTGAGTCTTAAAATGAAGCCAATCGAAATCGATGGGATGAGAAATCAGTTTTAGGTAGCCTGAAGGTTCGAAGGCAGAACCAGAATTCGAAGGGAAAGAGAGGATCACTCGACCCAGTGATACCTTATTGCATTGTTAATTTCAGAGAGTTGTGTTAAGGGAAATCACATAGGAGCATTGAATCAAAAGCTGAAACATTAAATGAAGACACAGAGAATGGATAACGAAGGTTCATTTGAATGTGAGTAACGGAACCTTGAACAATTGAAGCGGCGGAACGATGAAAGGGGTTTGGAAAATCAACAAATGGTTTTCACATTGTTAAAGAATGGTAAGTCGTATTGTTAAAAAAACGTGATATCATTCAACCTGTGACGCGTGGCAAAGGTGGTTAATCAAAAACCACTTTTATCATGTGATTTCTGGTTGTTAAAGATCGGAAGCTTAAGTTACGCGATGATCGTCAGATGTGTGCAATCTTGAGGTTTGGAGCACGATGAAATAGGGACCATCAAATCCATTCGGCAATTAATCAAGGTAGAAACAGTGTGGGACCCAGAAATTCGATAAGGTTGGCGTTTGATTTCTAATCCAAGGTCGAAGACTTTTAAACATTGTGCTGATATCTAGCTTGAACATTAATTGAATGAGGTAGTGTTCAAAACCAATGTGTGGATTTGTGAGTGGTAAGTGTTGGCATATTCATTTATGTCTTGACAAAGATTTATTTTAACTTTAACCGGAGGTTGTGGTCGCATATGAAGTTAGATTCTTGTGGTTAAATCAAGGTCAAGTTGGAATATGAATTGTTAAATGGATAATTCATATGATAATTAAATAATGAAATGGTGCCGCTATCGAAAGTTGAGATTCGAATGACCAATTCGAAAATTAAGACACAGTTTTATAACATGGCTCTCGTCACAGAATTAAGACAGAAAGATAGCTTCTGCAGACCTTAAAGTTTGTCAATTTGGGGATTAACTGAAATATAAGATGCACATTTAAATTGCCAGATAAGATATTATAATTGGGTATGCCCATTCTTATGCATAGTGGAGATTGTGGTTTTATAACCATAAGAGAATTTTAATTTAATATCTCAAATCTCAGATTTGAGATATAAAAGCTTTTGTATATATATTTTAAGTTTTTCCCAGATTTACATTTGTAGTGAGCGCACAATTTGGTGAGTGCATTTTTATATGCAGCCTTGATAGTAGAGAAAGTGGGTTTGGCAGGGCAACCTTCTATCAGGTGGTATTAGAGCTGGAATAGCTCTTTGAAAATTATTATTTTTTGGAATGAATGTATGCTGAAAGCAGTGAAGAAAGTTGGTTTTTAAATCTGTTTAACAAAGATTGCAGATTTGAGGAGGTGTACAGTGAAGGTATTCAGATTTGTAGAATCTGAAGTGGAAGGCAAGGAGGTCAAATTTAATCTGACAGGACATCGTGCAATGCAGCAGAGCATTGGGAGAAATTGAAGAAGCAATTACAAAGGGTGTTGAATAAACCTTGAAGGTGAGGAATCTTGATTTTGTTTGAAGATTTTGTTTGCAAATGCAGATTGCAAACAAATAAGGAGAATCTCAGCAAGAAGATCACAACTTTGAAAGGCAGTGATGATGGAAGCCAATGAAGGTTTCTAAAGAGAAGGAGAGTGTGGCAGAACCTTGAGAATTCCCAACAGAGGTTGGATGAAAAGAGAACAGATGTGTTCTGAGAGGTTGCAGAGGAATGAAGCCTGAAGGAGCAAAGAGAATGCTCAATAGGTTCCAGACATAGTGGACCAGTGCTTGCCAAAAGACCAAATCCAAGGAGAGGATTGGTGAGGTAAGTTGTGACAAGGAAGACTTGTCATTGCAGAGGTTTCAGTGCAACCCGTGATGAGTGAGTAAGAACTCATGAAAGAGAAGTAAGATGGCTACTGAAAGTCATAGCAGCAGTTGCAGAGGTTCTGAGAGAGGCCACAACAGAATGAAAGTGAAGAAAGAGGATGCCAAGACAAATGGCATACAGAGACAATCAAGAAAGGAAGAGAATGAGAAAGAGGCAGCTGCGATCAGAGAGCAGTTCAACAAATTGAAAATGATCATAGAGGAAGACCAGAGATGTGGTTTTCTTATAAGAAGGAAGATAAAGTGGCACAGGCTACAGATGAAGAAAGAGAAGATGATAAATTCTCGGCTGAAGGAGAATTTGGAGAAGGACTTGAATATTGAAAATTCAAGCAAGACCAAGGGGTCGAATGACTTTACATCTGAAAAATTTTGTATGTTTGCAGGGAGAACATATGGATAAGGACAAACTGTTGATGTTGTCATAAAGGAAGAAAATGGGACAGCCAGATATTTTGAAAATGTCCATACACAGTTGGGGAAAAGTTTTACTTTTCAATATATTGGAAGCAGAAGAAATTTAAATGATGATGATGGCCAGAAGCTGGAAATTGAGAAATCAATTGGACAACTTGAGGAGACTGAAGAGAGGACCATAGAAGAATTTATGAAATGTATAGAAGACTAGGAACAACAGGAATATTTGATAATTGAATCATCAGATGAGACCATGGGGTTTTATGGTTTTAAAACTAACAAGTTGTGTGTGGATGCAGGCATTGGAGAAGATAGTTCATATGATGAAGCAGTAATGAGTGAACCTGAAAGTTTCCAAGTCACATATGATGATTATCTTTCAGAGGAAGATCAGGTTGAATTATTGCAACAAAATGAATTCATAAATTCCTTGTTTTGTGAAAGATATTGTTTCAATGGGGACATGACAGTTATGTCTGATGATGATAAATTTGTTATTAATGATGATAATGAAAAATTGATTTTATTAAATGGCCAAGTGAAAATTGATGGACAGATAACTGAAATTATTGCAGAGGTGGAGTATCAGAATTCTGTTCTGATGACAGATGAGGAGGTAGTGACAGCAGGAAACTTGACTTGTGAAGATAGTGAAGATTGTATAAAAATTTTCTCAGATGAGATAATATATTTATGGCATGAATTAAGTGTTCTGGAGGAGAGGCTCTAGAAACACAGAGGATAAGTGTTCATATTGTAAAGGCAGAGTTGAATGGAAATGAAAAAGTTATTTTTTATGATCCAATGCAAGGAGACATCCTTGAGAAGGATGATGCAGAAGAGACACTAACTGACAGTCTCAAGATATTCTTGGAGAATTGGGATAAGCATACTAATGTGCTGATAACAGAGCAGTGGATTGAAGTGTTTCTGGAAGAAATAACAGAGTAGCAGATTGAAGTGTTGCCGGAGGAAATGTTAGAACATCAATTTGAAGTGTTGCCAGAGGAGGAAAAGATACAAAGATTTTATAACTTTGATGTTTGTTTTATGATTGTAGGTACTGATGGAAGGACTAAATAATGTTTGGTCCAGAAGAAGAAAAGATATGATGACAGTGACTGGAAATTTAAATATCAGTCCAAAGAATTGTTTAAGGCAAAGAATGAAGAAATTGTCATAAATGAAAATCAGGAAGAGTTTTACTGTTGAAAAAAACAAGAGGGTATGGATGATAGGGTGGACGTAAGGGCTCAGCAATTAAGAGCAAGAGCTGGAGTAAAAGTAGTAGCAAGAGTTCAGCAAGTAAGAACTCAGCAGGCCGAAGCAAGAGCAGAAGCAAGAGCAGGAATAAGAGTTCAGCAATCAAGAGGAAGCAGTATCCAGCAATCAGAAGATAAATTAGATCAAGAAATTTAAATGATAAGAAGGCTGATGGTGAAAGTGTCTGAGAAGAAGACAACAACAAGAAAACAAAGAAGCAGCAGCAAAATAAAGATAGAAAGAGAATGTAAAAGTGTAGCCAGTGGAACAAAATAGAATAAGATATGGAAGCTTGGAGAAGTGCAGAAGAATAATATTGCAGCAGATGATCAGTTGCAGAAAAAAGTGTGGGATCCAAGAAGGCAAGAATTGAAGACACATGATCAGGAGATCATGATTAATTTTGACCTTGGGAGTCTAATGCAGGGGCATTAGGTTCCGAAAAATACTTTGTATTTTTGTAAACATAGGGGGCTCTTATGCTTTTAATTTCTTATGTAATCCTTAAATAATTTGAGTGATTTTAATTAAATATTGAGGGAAAATTGTAAATGTTCCAAATGGCTGGAGAACATGAGGGAATCTGATTAGCTAGGAATATGAAGAGACAATTCAGATTTAGGAATAAATTTAGAGTAAGTTTCAGCAAATTTAGGGATTTAGTCTATATTTAGGAAATCTAGAATTTCAAGAGTTTTGTTGAGCATTAAGGGAGCTGAACCAATTTATTATTAATTGTATAAATAAGCCTCAAAGGCATTAAGCAGGTAGAGCTGGAGATCTGGAGAATAGGTTCAGGAAACATAGTTCCCGTAAGCCTACGGGCAGTTGAAAGGGCCATTTGATTTTGAAGATCTGGCCAAAGACAGGAAGAATTTTGTAAGTGGTTTCATTTGGATATATATGGAAGAAATTGTTTCAACATTACATGAATATTGGTTGATTTAGCTTCTGTGTGAATGGGATTTGAATTTTGGTAAATAATTGTATGAATAATGTGGAATATAATCTCTGTGATAAGGTTTGCATATACTGTTAATAAGATTGAATGAAATTCACTGTGTAATTTCAGTTATCGATCACTAATGGATTGATGGAATAATGATGATCTGTATACATCGAGCATGGATTGAGTCGATAAGATGGAAGAAATTTTATATATAAGTTTGAAGCATCGAATCTGGATGAATCGATGCTTTTAACACAGATAATTCAATTTGAATTTTGAACCAAGGGACTGTTTAGTTAAGTATGCGAAGGTGTGTTCTTTAATTTTGGAACGATTTTATGGAATGAGATGTCACAGTGGAGATATGAAGGCATAAGGCGGAATTATTAATCATGGGTTCATATGCAAGGTCGAAATAGAACTGAGGTAAATACTTCCTTGCAGGAATATTGAATTGAATACACAGTTGGATGAAATTGACAATTTGGGATATTGCATTATGCATTGGTGAACTGTTCGAAGGAAATTGGGGTAGGTCCGATGCTGTGAACTAAAACCGCTGATGGGTTGAATCCTTTATTAAGGATGCAAGTTCAGATCGAAGTGATAATGGTTTAAGACTGTCCGAGTCTCAAAATGAATTCAATCGAAATCGATGGGATGAGAAATTGGTTTTAGGTAGTCTGAAGGTTCGAAGGCAGAACCAGAATTCGAAGGGCAAGAGAGGATCACTCGACCCAGTGATACCGAATTTCATTGTTAATTTCAGAGAGGGAAAGCACATAGGAGTGTTGAATCAGAAGCCGAAACATTAAATGAAGACACAGAGAATGGATAACAAAGGTTCGTTTGAATGTGAGTAACGGAACCTTGAACAATTGAAGTGGCGGAACGGTGAAAGGGGTTTGGAAAATCAACAAATGGTTTTCGCATTGTTAAAGAATGGTAAGCGGTATTGTTAAAAAAAACGTGATATCATTCAACTTGTGACGCATGGAAAAGGTGGTTAATCGAAAACCACTTTTATCGCGTGATTTCTGGTTATTAAAGATCAAAATCTTAAGTTATGCGATGATCGTCGGATGTGTGCAATATTGAGGTTTGGAGCACGATGAAATAGGGACCATCAGATCCATTCGGAAATTAATCAAGGTAGAAATAGCGTGGGACCCAGAACTTCAATAAGGTTGGCGTTTGATTTCTAATCCAAGGTAGAAGACTTTTAAACATTGTGCTGATATCTGGCTTGAACATTAATTGAATGAGGTAGTGTTCAAAACCAACATGTGGATTTGTGAGTGGTAAGTGTTGGCATATTCATTTATGTCTTGAAAAAGATTTATTTTAACTTTAACCGGAGGTTGTGGTCGCATATGAAGTTTGATTCTTGTGGTTAAATCAAGGTCAAGTTGGAATATGAATTGTCAAATGGATAATTCATATGATAATTAAATAATGAAATGGTGCTGCTATCGAAAGTTGAGATTCGAATGACCAATTCGAAAATTAAGACATGGTTTTATAACATGGCTCTCGTCATAGAGTTAAGACAGAAATATAGCTTCTGCAGACCTTAAATTTTGTCAATTTGGGGATTAACTGAAATATAAGATGCACATTTAAATTTCCAGATAAGAGATTATAATTGGGTATGCCCAATTTTATGCATAGTGGAGATTGTGGTTTTATAACCATAAGAGAATTTTAATTTAATATCTCAAATCTCAGATTTGAGATATAAAAGTTTCCGTATATATATTTTAAGTTTTGCCCAGATTTACATTTGTAGTGAGCGCACAATTTGGTGAGTGCATTTTTATATGCAGCCTTGATAGTAGAGAAAGTGGGTTTGGCAGGGCAACCTTCTATCAAGTGGTATCAGAGCTGGAATAGCTCTTTGAAAATTAATTTTTTTTGGAATGAATGTATGCTGAAACCAGTGAAGAAAGTTGGTTTTTAAATCTGTTTAACAAAGATTGCAGATTTGAGGAGGTGTACAGTGAAGGTATTCAGATTTGCAGAATCTGAAGTGGAAGGCAAGGAGGTCAGATTTAAATCTGACAGGACATCGTGCAGTGCAGCAGAGCATTGGGAGAAATTGAAGAAGCAAATACAAAGGGTTTTGAATAAACCTTGAAGGTGAGGAATCTTGATTTTGTTTGAAGATTTTGTTTGCAAATGCGGATTGCAAACAAATGAGGAGCATCTCAGCAAGAAGATCACAGCTTTGAAAGGCAGTGATGAAGGAAGCCAGTGAAGGTTTCTAAAGAGAAGGAGAGTGTGGCAGAACCTTGAGAATTCCCAACAGAGGTTGGATGAAAAGAGAACAGATGTGTTCTGAGAGGTTGCAGAGGAATGAAGCCTGAAGGAGCAAAGAGAATGCTCAAGAGGTTCCAGACATAGTGGACCAGTGCTTGCCAAAAGACCAAATCCAAGGAGAGGATTGGTGAGGTAAGTTGTGACAAGGAAGACTTGTCATTGCAGAGGTTTCAGTGCAGCCCGTGATGAGTGAGTAATAACTCATGAAAGAGAAGGAAGATGGCTACTGAAAGTCATAGCAGCAGTTGCAGAGGTTCTGAGAGAGGCCACAATAGAATGAAAGTGAAGAAAGAGGATGCCAAGACAGATGGCATACAGAGACAATCAAGAAAGGAATAGAATGAGAAATAGGTAGCTGAGATCAGAGAGCAGTTCAACAAATTGAAAATGATCATAGAGGAAGACCAAAGATGTGGTTTTCTTATAAGAAGGAAGATAAAGTGGCACATGCTATAGATGAAGAAAGAGAAGATGATAAATTCTCGGCTGAAGGAGAATTTGGAGAAGGACTTGAATACTGAAAATTCAAGCAAGACCAAGGGGTCGAATGACTTTATATCTGAAAAATTTTGTATGTTTGCAGGGAGAACATATGGATAAGGAAAAACTGTTGATGTTGTCATAAAGGAAGAAAATGGGACAGCCAGATATTTTGAAAATGTCCATACATAGTTGGAGAAAAGTTTTACTTTTCAATATATTGGAAGCCGAAGAAATTTAAATGATGATGATGGCCAGAAGCTGGAAATTGAGAAATCAATTGGAAATCTTGAGGAGACTGAAGAGAGGACCATAGAAGAATTTATGAAATGTATAGAAGACTAGGAATAGCAGGAATATTTGATAATTAAATCATCAGATGAGACCATGGGGTCTTATGGTTTTAAAACTAACAAGTTGTGTGTGGATGCAAGAATTGGAGAAGACAATTCATATGAAGAAACTGTAATGAGTGAAGCTCAAAGTTTCCAAGTCACATATGATGATTATCTTTCAGAGGAAGATCAGGTTGAATTACTGCAACAAAAGGAATTCATAAATTCCTTGTTTTGTGAAAGAGATTGTTTCAATGGGGACATGATAGTTATGTCTGATGATGATAAATTTGTTATTAATGATGATAATGAAAAATTGATTTTATTAAATGGCCAAGTGAAAAGTGATGGACAGATAACTGAAATTATTGCAGAGGTGGAGTATCAGAATTCTGTTCTGATGACAGATGAGGAGGTAGTGACAGCAGGAAACTTGACTTGTGAAGATAGTGAAGATTGTATAAATTTTTTCTCAAATGAGATAATAGATTTATGGAATGAATTAAGTGTTCTGGAGCAGAGGCTAGAAACACAGGGGATAAGTTTTCAGATCGTAAAGGCAGAGTTGAATGGAAATGAAAAAGTTAATTTTTATGAACCAATGCAAGGAGACATCCTTGAGAAGGATGATGCAGAAGAGAGACTAACTGACAGTCTCGAGATTTTCTTGGAGAATTGGGGTCAGCATACTGATGTGCTGATAACAGAGCAGTGGATTGAAGTGTTTCTGGAAGAAATAACAAAGCAGCAGATTGAAGTGTTGCCGGAGGAAATGTTAGAACAACAATTTGAAGTGTTGCCAGAGGAGGAAGAGACACAAAGATTTTATAAATTTGATGTTTGTTTTATGATTGCAGGTACTGATGGAAGGAATAAAGAATTTTTGGTCCAGAAGAAGAAAAGAGATGATGACAATGACTGGAAATTTAAATATCAGTCCAAAGAATTGTTGAAGGCAGAGAATGAAGAAATTGTCATAAATGAAAATCAGGAAGAGTTTTACTGTTGAAAAAAACAAGAGGGTATGGATGATAGGGTGGACGTAAGGGCTCAGCAATTAAGAGCAAGAGCTAGAGTAAAAGTAGCAGCAAGATTTCAAGAAGTAAGAACTCAGCAAGCCGAAGCAAGAGCAGAAGCAAGAGCAGGAATAAGAGTTCAACAATCAAGAGGAAGTAGTATCCAGCAATCAGAAGATAAATTAGATCAAGAAATTGAATTGATAAGAAGGCTGATGGTGAAAGTGTCTGAGAAGAAGACAACAGCAAGAAAACAAAGAAGTAGCAGCAAAATAAAGATAGAAAGAGAATGTAAAAGTGCAGCCAGTGGAACAAAACAGAATAAGATATGGAAGCTTGGAGAAGTGCAGAAGAAGAATATTTCAGCAGATGATCAGTTGCAGAAAAAAGTGTGGGATCCAAGAAGGCAAGAATTGAAGACACATGATCAGGAGATCATGATTAATTTTGACCTTGGGAGTCTAATGCAGGGGCATTAGGTTCCGAAAAATACTTTGTATTTTTGTAAACATAGGGGGGTCTTATGCTTTTAATTTCTTATGTAATCCTTAAATAATTTGAGTGATTTTAATTAAATATTGAGGGAAAATTGTAAATGTTCCAAATGTCTGGAGAACATGAGGGAATATGATTAGCTAGGAATATGAAGAGACAATTCAGATTTAGGAATAAATTTAGAGTAAGTTTCAGCAAATTTAGGGATTTAGTCTAGATTTAGGAAATCTAGAATTTCAAGAGTTTTGTTGAGCGTTAAGGGAGATGAACCAATTTATTATTAATTGTATAAATAAGCCTCAGAGGCATTAAGCAGGTAGAGCTGGAGATCTGGAGAATAGGTTCAGGAAACATAGTTCCCGTAAGCCTACGGGCAGTTGAAAGGGCCATTTGATTTTGAAGATCTGGCCGAAGACAGGAAGAATTTGGTAAGTGGTTTCATTTGGATATATATGGAAGAAATTGTTTCAACATTACATGAATATTGGTTGATTTAACTTCTGTGTGAATGGGCTTTGAATTTTGGTAAATAATTGTATGACTAATGCAGAATATAATCTCTGTGATAAGGTCTGCATATACTGTTAATAAGATTGAATGAAATTCACTGGGTAATTTTAGTTATCGATCACTAATGGATTGATGGCATAATGATGATCTGTATACATCGAGCATGGATTGAGTCGATAAGATGGAATAAATTTTATATATAAGTTTGAAGCATCGAATCTGGATTAATCGATGCTTTTAACACAGATAATTCAATTTGAATTTCGAACCAAGGGACTGTTTAGTTAAGTATGCGAAGGTGTGTTCTTTAATTTTGGAACGATTTTATGGAATGAGATGTCATAGTGGAGATATGAAGGCATAAGGCGGAATTATTAATCATGGGTTCATATGCAAGGTCAAAATAGAACTGAGGTAAATACTTCCTTGCAGGAATATTGAATTGAATACACAGTTGGATGAAATTGACAATTTGGGACATTGCATTATGCATTGGTGAACTGTTCGAAGGAAATTGGGGTAGGTTCGATGCCGTGAACTAAAACCGTTGATGGGTTGAATCCTTTATTAAGGACACAAGTTTAGATCGAAGTGATAAGGGTTTAAGACTATTCGAGTCTCAAAATGAAGCCAATCGAAATCGATGGGATGAGAAATTGGTTTTAGGTAGTCTGAAGGTTCGAAGGTAGAACCAGAATTCGAAGGGCAAGAGAGGATCACTCGACCCAGTGATACTGAATTTCATTGTTAATTTCAGAGAGCTGTGTTAAGGGAAAGCACATAGGATTGTTGAATCAGAAGCCGAAACATTAAATGAAGACAAAGAGAATGGATAACGAAGGTTCGTTTGAATCTGAGTAACGGAACCTTGAACAATTGAAGCGGCGGAACGGTGAAAAGGGTTTGGAAAATCAACAAATGGTTTTCGCATTGTTAAAGAATGGTAAGCAGTATTGTTAAAAAAAACGTGATATCATTCAACATGTGACATGTGGCAAAGGTGGTTAATCGAAAACCACTTTTATCGCGTGATTTCTGGTTATTAAAGATCGGAAGCTTAAGTTACGCGATATTCGTCGGATGTGTGCAATCTTGAGGTTTGGAGCACGATGAAATAGGGACCATCAGATCCATTCGGCAATTAATCAAGGTAGAAACAGCATGGGACCCAGAACTTCAATAAGGTTGGCGTTTGATTTCTAATCCAAGGTCGAAGACTTTTAAACATTGTGCTGATATCTGGCTTGAACATTAATTGAATGAGGTAGTGTTCAAAACCAACGTGTGGATTTGTGAGTGGTAAGTGTTGGCATATTCATTTATGTATTGACAAAGATTTATTTTAACTTTAACCGGAGGTTGTGGTCGCATATGAAGTTCGATTCTTGTGGTTAAATCAAGGTCAATTTGGAATATGAATTGTCAAATGGATAATTCATATGATAATTAAATAATGAAATGGTGCCGCTATCAAAAGTTGAGATTCGAATGACCAATTCGAAAATTAAGACACAGTTTTATAACATGGTTCTCGTCACAAAGTTAAGACAGAAAGATAGCTTCTGCAAACCTTAAATTTTGTCAATTTGGGGATTAACTGAAATATAATATGCACATTTAAATTTCCAGATAAGAGATTATAATTGGGTATGCCCAATTTTATGCATAGTGGAGATTATGGTTTTATAACCATAAGAGAATTTTAATTTAATATCTCAAATCTCAGATTTGAGATATAAAAGCTTCCATATATATATTTTAAGTTTTGCCGAGATTGACATTTGTAGTGAGCGCACAAGTTGGTGAGTGCATTTTTATATGCAGCCTTGATAGTAGAGAATGTGGGTTTGGCAAGGCAACCTGCTATCAAATATCTTCAATCAAAGTGATGCCATTCCATGTGATTCATTATTATTTGTTATTCAGGTGTCAATATATGAGGGTTGTGATTTCAATAGGGATTCTATTTGGGCTTTAAACATTTGTTTGAACTCCAAACCTTTTGTTGTGTCAGCTTTCCAAAGAGTAAATAGACTTATATAAAAAATCATGTGCCTTTCGAAACTGATGAAGGGAGAATAATTATTTTAAGGAAACCTTTCAACCAAAGTGATTCCATACTATGTAGTATGTTATTCATTATTATTTGTTGTCAAACTGATTTCATTCTATGTTATTCATTATTATTTACTATTTAGGACTCAATGGATTATAGTTGTGTAGAAAAGCACACAACATTTGGTTTTTTATTTTGGCTTTCTAAATTTATTTAACTCCAAGCCTTGTTCTGTGTCATCCTTCCACATAGTAAATAGACATATATATAGAGACATCAAAAAATGCAAAAATACATGCAAATTTTAGTGTATGATTATGAAAACAAATTGTTTTCTCATGGATTTGTTACGAATATGTTTCAAAATGTGACCTTGTTAATCAAACATTAATTGAGTTCAATTTGCATAGCAATGAAGCCCTTTTTTTGGATTTTTCTGATGAAAATCAATGTCATAAATGGTGGGTTTCTGCTAAAGACTATGAACAAGTTTCTTTTAATTAATACACGATTAAACCCATATTTTATGTTTGTTAAAAATATTATGACATTTTACATTTATGATCTCTTTTTCATCTGTAATTCATGTATATGTAGTTGTTGGTATTTTTCAGTGGTGTAACTATATAATTATATTACATTAGTTATAAATAATAATGAAAACAAGACGAATCCATGAAAACTTTTAATCTTCTTTAGATTATATATTTTACTTTCCTGGCACCACTGAATGGTGTAATTAAATTGATTAGAGATTCCATCTATGAGAATAATAGAAGATGAGAAAAATCCAATAAACTATGTTATTATATAATAATGGGAGCTAAACCTATTTTATCAATCGGCCTTAAGGACTTGGGTCGTGAAAGGAACTTAAAATTTGCAGTCAACAAATTTGAACAATTTATCAATGGACCACATAACATGTCCTTATTCTTCCATTATCAAATGTTGTTATAGAAACCAAATGTTTCTAATTGGAATTACAGTTTTTCAATCAAAATTTTACCTATCCCAGTGAAAAATGCATACCCTCTTGAATGAAAAGGTAAGAAACATACTTTATATATATATAACTAGGTATCATGACAAGTATTGAACCATATCAAGTTTGAGCACTGACTTAACTTGGTTTTGACAAAACCCAAGTTGAGAAAATATGGTCATGGTGCAAAGTAGGATAAGGGAAACAATGATGCCTGAAGTCACTTTAGGATTGGTAACTGATGAGAGTGAAGGCTTAAATATAACTCTTTGCTTTTCAGGCATCCATGTTCTCACTATGGCTTGGGAGGCCTACACTGGTTATGAATTTTGAATCATCATCATTTACCCATATACAATTTCACTCATTTTAATCCTGGTGCAATTAACTTCAATCCTCATGCAAATAACTTCATATTTCTCAATCAAGATCCAAATTCCTATGGGAAAACTGATGTAGGGGCATTAGGCTCAAGAAAATTCCATACATCTTATTAGACTTAGGATTTGTGTGTTTTCAAGGGAGTTGGCTTCTTATGTAATGATTTGAGTGATTTTAATGATTTTTAATTAAATATTGTGAGGAATTTGTAAATGTTCTCGAATGTTGGATAACATGAGAGAATTAGGAGTGCATAGGGATTGAGAGATTTAGGAATTAATTATAAATCCTAAATTAGATTTGGTTTCATGATTTTGTGGTGAAAGAGGATCCTTAGGGATTAAATAGTGATTTTAGAATATTGTTGACAAAATGCAGGAGCTGAAAACAAAAATGGTTTCAGTATCTTTTGTATAAAAGGTAAGCCTCAAAGGCAAAAAAAGGGGGAGTAGAGTAGAGTAGGATTGAGAAATAGGGGCTTGGATTGAAGCCTACGAGCTGTAGGAAAAGGCCACTGATTGAATATCAGGCCAGAGAGGAAGAAATCATTTGTAATTAGTTGATTTTTAAATATACAAAGAGACTTGGTATTGAATTGAGTGTGCGATTATGTGTTGAATGACTTAGTGTATATCTCATATGAAAATGAGGGTATGGCATATTAAATATGTGTGCAGTTATTTTGAATCAAATCGAAAGAATTCGATTATTGTGAGACTGAGCATTTTAATTGAAGATTAAATCGGTGATTGAATTCTAGAGGAATTCGTATGCAAGATTTAGCATTGATTATTGGATGAATCGATGCTTCTAAAACAGAGAACTCAGTCCTCAAAATGTCGACAATTCTCATTGCACAAAGGCAGAGAGAATACAGAATAAGATTTTCTAGATGTATTTCACAATTGGAATCGAAATCGTATAAAGAAATTCAAGGAGAAAATACACATTCTGTTGTGTATGTACAATGCAGTGAGATCCGAGGGTTTGAAGAATTGGTTGGAACCTGGCCTGTTCGAATGAATATGTAGAGAGAGGTCTGAAGAATCGAAGACAGAATCATAGACGAAAGCGCAGAATTAGAAGCAGAACTTTGAAATAGAGCGAAGGAACAGAATAAGTGAATATGCAGAGGGAACAGCAGAGCGAAGGCGCAGAGGGAACAACAAAGACGGTTTTCGAAAACCATTAACGGTTTTCGCGTGGTCTCAGGATGGTAAGTGGTAAGTTGTCAAACGAATGCGACAGTGGTTAATGAGCAACACATGGCAATGGGTGGTATTTAAAAACCATTTGTTTCGCATGGATATGGAATGATAAGGTTCGGGGTCGATACGAACGCGATAGCCATTCGATCGCCGGTGTTGGAGATCTAACAATGGACGCGTGGAAAGATGACTGGAGGTTAAAAAAGTGGAAAGGTAAGTATTATATACTGTGGGACCCGAGAACGTTAATACATGTTGGTCTTTGGGTTTTTATCCAAAGTCTAGGCTTTAAAAGATGTGGAATGTTAACATAAGTCGAATATACAATGAAGTGATAAGCTATGGGGAGGATATTAATGTATGTAGTGCTATGGGTTTTACCCAAAGTCGCACTCCCAAATAATTGAAATGTCAGCGTGGGTCCAAATGTATGGTGGATTGGTATGTTGTGGCCAAAGATTTTCTTTGGGTCTTAAACAGAGTTTGAAGTCGCATATGAAGGTATATAAAGAATTTTTAAACTAATGTATGTGCTGGCCGAAGTATATACATTTTTGTTTTTATTCCAAAGTTGAGATATTAATATTCATTTCATGAAACTGGGTTATAATATGGTTTTAAACTAGAAATTGAAAAAATAGCTTCCGCATATGAAGCTCATCGTGGGTTTTATAACCATCGATTGAAAGAAAAGCTTCCGCATTATTGAGTTTGCCAATATGGGCATTAATTTTGGTTTTTAAATAGACCATGCATTTCTATATGCATCCAAAAGGGGAGAATGTGGGTATTAGCAGTTTAGGCTGCTATCAAGTGGTATCAAAGCAAGAATAGCTCTGTTGAAGTAAAATATATATTTTTTTAAATCTGAATGCATGTGTGATGAGAAAATGAAAGGAGATCAGATTCTAAATATGATATGCAGCAGATACATAGAATTAAAGTGAACAGGCTTGCAGAAATGAATGAAGGCAGTGCATTCAAAGTACAGATGAATGAAGAGAAAAAGATCATGCAGAGATCTTGAAGGTAAGATAATTTAATCTGATTTGAAATTATGATTGCAGAATTATGGTTGCAGAAAGGTGAAGTCAAAGATTTTGATGATGATGGTAGTGAACCTGATATTCCATCTAAAGGTTGGATAAAGAGAACAACTAAAGTGTTCTCGAGAGAAGGTGAGTTGAGGATATAAGTCTAGAGGGAGTAGAAGAAAGTGCTCACCAGGTTCCAGAGACAGAGAACCAGTGCTTGCCAAAAGACCAAGTCCAGGGAAGGGATTGGTGAGGTAAGTGGCAGTAGGAGAGCTTGTTGTTGTAGAGGCTTAGTGCAACTCATAGTGAGTGAGGAGCTCATGAAAAAGATGATCATGGAGGATCAGAGAAGAGGTTCTAAAGAATGCCACAGAGATAATATGAAGGATAGAGAAAGAGAAATTGCAGTGATGAAAGTACAACTGGAGGTACTAAAAGAATGGCTACAAGAAGAGGCAAACCAGAGAAGAGGATGGATCTTTCCACCGAAGGGAAAGAGAGTAATTTGGAAACCATTGCAAATGAAGTGGAGGCAGAAGTAAATTTCCTTATGGAAAGAAGAACTCAGATTTTTTGAGTCAAAGATGGAATTTGAGGATTCTACATGCAAATTTGTTCAAGGAGAAGTGCTTGATGAAGCAAATGAGACTGAAAAGTCTTGTGTTTTTAAAAATAATGAGTTGTGTATGATTGCAGGTACATCACAAGATGATGAACAAACTTTAGAGTTTGTTCAGGAGGAAAAGATGAATCTAAATTCTGTTCAGATCAATGTTGAGATAGCAATATCTCAGAAAGAGAAGGAGACAGAGGGGTCTCATGAGAATATTCAGCAGAATATTGAAACGGAGAAAGAAGAAGGACCATCTGATGATTGGTCAAGAACAAGTGAAGGTATGGAAAGTTGTGTAAAGTTTCCAAGTTCTACTCCAATTGAAATTGTTGAATTGTAGATAAAATTAGATCTTCAAAGAAGAGAATTGAAAAAACATAGGATCTACACTCAGGATAAATTGCTGAAGAAGCAAGGCAGGAAAATTTTCATGAATGACAGTCATGAACCAGAGGATAAAAGAATGATTCATAAAATTGAAGAAGTTCATTATTTTGAACTAGAGCAAAGAGACATTCATGAAACAGATGATGGAAAGAAGGAGAGACTAGCTAACAGTCTCATGGAGAATTTAAATCAGCATACTGATGTGCTGACAAAGGATTTGGAAGGAAACTCAGAACAACATACTGATATGTTGCCAGAGGAGGAAGAGACATTGAAACCTTGTATTTTTAATGCTGATAATTCATGTGTTAATTATGCAGGGAAAGAAGGACAACAAATGGGAAATGTCAGAGAATTTAATGAAAGGGAAACTATGTTAGCTGAAAACATAGTGAAGGATCATCATTCTATCATGGTGATTGAAACAATGGAGATAACCTTGGAAGCTGGGAAGAAAGACAGTGAAGATTTTCTGAGTCCTGAAAGAGACTTAGAATTGCAGAAATAAGATTTGGTGATTGGATCATCAAATGAGACCATTGGGTCTTGTAATTTTGAAATTGAAAATTTGATTGTGTTTACAGGTATTGCAGAAGACAGTCCATTTCTTGGAATTGTCTTGAATGAAGATGAACTGTTGCAGAAAAAGGAACTTATAGATTCCAAGGAAGGTGAAACAGTCATGTCTCATATGAAGGAACTTTTTACTGTTGATGACAAGGAGGAGTTGGCTTATCTGATGGAACAAGAGAAGACTGGAGGACAGATGTTTAGAACTGACACAGTGATGAAGAATCAGAATTCTATTCTGATAAATGATGAAGATACAGTGTTTGAAGAAGTTGAATTGATTTCCAGAACCAATCAAGGAGGTGATGGATAATTACTGAAGATTGTTAAGGAAGAAGAAGGTTATGTTGAAACTGAATTGCAGCATATTGATGATGTATTTAAGATGAAACAAGTACAAAGGAAATGGCTAAAATGTTTGCTAGAAACAATTATACCAGATAAAGGAATTGCAGACACTAGAGTGAAAATTCCTGAAGTTGTGGAAGGACCAGGAGCAGATACTAGTTTGTCAAAATTGATTATGCTTACTAGTATACAAAGAAGACTGAATGAGTATGTTACTGCAGATAAAGAATCAAATGATAATTCATTTTTTGAAAGTGAATTTGCAGGTGATAAGCAGAAGAAGAATGTTGCAGAGGGAGATATCTTAAGAGATATTCAGGAAGTTTGGGAGGTAGCAACAAAGGCAGTAACAGCAACATCAATGTTTGCAGTAACAAAAGCAAAAGCAGCATCTGCAGGAGTAACAACCTTGTTAGCAACAAGGGTGATATTTGCAACAACATCTATGGCAAAAGCAACTACAACAGTAGAAATTGAAAGCAGCAACAAAAGGCAGAGTAATTTCCAGACAAAAGATAAAATGGATACAGAGATTGAAAGCATCAGAAGATTAATGATGAAGGTGTCTCAGAAAAAGACAGCAACAAAAAAGCAAAGAAATTTCAACAAAGGAAAAACAAGAACAGACTGTGAAAGCATAGCTGGTGGCAAGATGCAGAATAAGATATGGAAGCCTGGAGAAGTACAACAGAAGAATAATGCAACTTATGGATAGCAGCAAAACAAATTAAAGGATCCAGGAGGCCAGATTAAAAGCACATGATCAGAAAATCATGATTATTTTTTACCTTGGGAGTCTGATGCAAGGGCATTAGGCTCAAGAAAATTCCATACATTTTATTAGACTTAGGAGTTTTATGTTTTCAAGGGAGTTGGCTTCTTATGTAATGATTTGAGTGATTTTAATGATTTTTAATTAAATATTGTGAGGAATTTGTAAATGCTCTCGAATGTTGGAGAACATGAGAGAATTAGGAGTGCATAGGGATTAAGAGATTTAGGAATTAATTATAAATCCTAAATTAGAGCTGGTTTCATCATTTTGTGGTGAAAGAGGATCCTTAGGGATTAGATAGTGATTTTAGGATTAAGTAGTGATTTTAGGATATTGTTGAGAAAATGCAGGAACTGAAAACAAAAATGGTTTCAGTATCTTTTGTATAAAAGGTAAGCCTCAAAGGCATAAAAAAAAGGGAGTAGAGTAGAGTAGGATTGAGAAATAGGGGCTTGGATTGAAGCCTACGGGCTGTAGGAAAATGCCACTGATTGAATATCAGGCCAGAGAGGAAGAAATCATTTGTAAATAGTTTATTTTTAAATATACAAAGAAACTCAGTATTGAATTGAGTGTGTGATTATGTGTTGAATGATTTAGTGTATATCTCATATGAAAATGAGGGTTTGGCATATTAAATATGTGTGCAGTTAGTTTGAATCAAATCGAAAGAATACGATTATTGTGAGACTGAGAATTTTAATTGAAGATTCAATCGGTGATTGAATTCTAGAGGAATTTGTATGCAAGATTTAGCATCAATTATTGGATGAATCGATGCTTCTAAAACAGAGAACTCAGTCCTTAAAATGTCAGCAATTCTCATTGCACAAAGGCGGAGAGGATACAGAATAAGATTTTCTGGATGTATTTCACAATTGGAATCGACATCGTATAAAGAAATTCAAGGAGAAAATACACATTCCTTTGTGTATGTACAGTGCAATGAGATCCGAGGGTTTGAAGAATTGGTTGGAACCTGGCCTGTTCGAATGAATATGTAGAGAGAGGTCTGAAGAATCGAAGACAGAATTATAGACGAAGGCACAGAATTAGAAGAAAAACTTTGAAATAGAGCAAAGGAACAGCAGAAGTGAAGATGCAGAGGGAACAGCAAAGCGAAGGCACAGAGGGAATAGCAAAGACGGTTTTTGAAAACCATTAACAGTTTTCGCGTGGTCTCAGGATGGTAAGTGGTAAGTTGTCAAACGAACGTGACAGTGGTCAATGAGCGACACGTGGCAATGGGTTGTATTTAAAAACCATTTGTTTCACGTGGATATGGAATGATAAGGTTCGGGGTCGATACGAATGTGATAGTCGTTCAATCTCCAGTGCTAGAGATCTAACAGTGGACGCGTGGAAATATGACTGGAGGTTAACAAAGCGAAAAGGTAAGTATTATATATTGTGGGACCCGAGAACGTTAATACATGTTGGTCTTTGGGTTTTTATCCAAAGTCGAGGCTTTAAAAGATGTGGAATGTTAACATAAGTCAAATATACAATGAAGTGATAAGCTATGGGGAGGATATTAATGTATGTAGTGCTATGGGTTTTACCCAAAGTCGCACTCTCAAATAATTGAAATGTCCGTGTGGGTCCAAATGTATGGTGGATTGGTATGTTGTGGCCAAAGATTTGCTTTGGGTCTTAAACAGAGTTTGAAGTCGCATATGAAGGTATATAAAGATTTTTTAAACTAATGTATGTGCTGGCCGAAGTATATACATTTGGATTTTTATTCCAAAGTTGAGATATTAATATCCATTTCATGAAACTGGGTTATAATATGGTTTTAAACTAGAAATTGAAAAATTAGCTTCTGCATATGAAGCTCATTGTGGGTTTTATAACCATCGATTGAAAGAAAAGATTCTGCATTATTGATTTTTCCAATATGGGCATTAATTTTGGTTTTTAAATAGACCATGCATTTCTATATGCATCCAAAAGGGGAGAATGTGGGTATTAGCAGCTTTGGCTACTATCAAAAACCTATTTGTGGATTTAAAACC
Source organism: Pinus albicaulis (assembly GCA_034641835.2). Lineage (NCBI taxonomy): Eukaryota > Viridiplantae > Streptophyta > Pinopsida > Pinales > Pinaceae > Pinus > Pinus albicaulis. The sequence goes on along the minus strand of CM076581.1, from coordinate 637,344,445 downwards.
TGCTTTCTCGAAATTGGTCCCCTTCTGAATGAAGATTGGACTTGGATAGAATTGTATGTATTTTGCATAGTTACATTAAACAAGTCAAATGCACTGTTAGAACAAACAATTCATATGCTAGTGCTATCATTTATCAGATCGGTTATTGAGTTCCATACTAGCAACTGTCCCATGGGATTTGAAAATATTAAAATAAAGAGTGGAGCTAGGAGTTATCAAAAATTACGTTGTGGCGGATTATTAAAGAAAGAAATCAACTTCTTGTGAAACTTGTATACCCGTTTTGAAGCCTGGATATTTGAATTTGAAGACTGGTACAAGGTGACAAAGTATGTAGGCTATCGTTGGGATTTTGAATAGTATTTCAGTAAATTGTATCCAAGTAAACTTTAGTCTTTCATTATTTTGGGAACCATCTTGTAAACTCCAAAGAGGAAAGTCGTTTAGGCCATTCATAATATCATGTTATTTTAAGAAGTTTGATATATCTTTAGGCTGAATCAATAGAATAGTTGTTATGTAGAGAATATGGAGTGAGAAAAAGAGAACCCATTTTGAACTAAATCAACTATTCTTAATGCATAATCACATTTTGAAATTTATGTAATACGCGTCAAGAAATAAATTATGTTAATGTTAATAGGTAATCAAAAGCTTTATTTTATTAATCAACCTTAGCATTGGACAAGGATTTGGAGAAAGTGAGATGCAAGATCACAAGCAATCAAAAGCAGGGAGCCTTGTAAGATAATTTTATGCAGCCCCTTGAACACTCATTTCCAAAAGATCTCCTTCCATCAACAACCTTCTTTACAGTGTCAACACTTTTGAAAGTAACTGAAAAATGTTATGGTTTAATCAGCTATGTATTATGTATTTCAGAATTTCTCGCAAGCATTAAATATATTTAGTTAACCTTATGTTCAAACAAGTCCTTATGTTCACAAAATAATTTGGTAGGCATTCCGTTTTTAGATAGGAATAGAAATATTGAAAGTAAATTTTACCTAGAGAACCTTGTAAGTCTAAGTGTTTCAAAAATTGTAGATGGCAGAGTTTGTCTGTTAAATCTACATGCGGAGAGCAAACGACCAAATTGTTTTCCAGATGCCTCAACTTCCTAATGGTCTTGGGAACCTCCACATGTCTAGCCTTGATATACAATTTGCTCAACTGCTTTGGTGCTTGCAATATTTATATTTTCAAGATTGGCTTGACCCCTAGTATGCTAACAACATTAAATATCAAAGAAATTAAAAAAAAAAAAACATTATGTCGAGAACTTCAAATGACTACATGTGATTCATGTAGCCAGAGTGTTTCAAGTTTGATCCCCTCTATTCATAGAACTATTAAATTCTTGAGTGGAATCCAGAAAGGTAGGTTGGAGTACTAAAATTCAACCCAACAGAGCCATATGAGTGACATGGCACCGCTGAATATGCTTTTCATGAATCTCTTTACCCCAAAATAACCTTTAGTCCCAATCAACTAAAACCCCTTCACATAATTTGTGAAATGACTAAATTTGAACTCTGCGAGGTTTCTGAACAATGGTTGAGCCATTTCTTAACCATGTGAGTTAACGGTGTTAATTCCACGCACCTATATGTTTTTCTCAAATATGTTAGAATCTGTATCTAGAATTGTTTTCTCAAAGATGGGCATTCTTGCAAAGGTTAAGAATTCAAAACATAACAGACAAAATCTTGACAAAAATACTATTTTGAATATTGGTCTAAAGCTTCCAAATACATACCAGTGATGTGTCGAACAGAATTCGAAGGTCGTGGGTTGGGCACGAAAGGATAAGTTTCCATTCTGGAGGTTCATTCTTCACAATATTTCTGCCCAGGTCTCTCAGATGGTAGTGCATTTTTACACAGTTTTTATTGTCTACTTCCACCATACACCTGGTCTCCAGGTTCCAAAGACCAAGCCATCCTCCCCACTATGTTCCATCTCATGTTCTAATAGGATTATATTTGTTTTCTCCTATAAAGAAACACACAATGTCCAAGAAAATATGCTTCTCTATTCTATCTAGACCGTCATGGCTAATTTTAGGTGTAGCTAATATATCATTAGGAAGGATTTTGGAGATATTTTGGAATTGTGCTTTTGCATACTACAAATATTTACCATGAATAAGAGATCTAAGAAATTACAGATAATTGTATCATAAAATTGTCATCCTTAAAAACCTGTGATTCTAATTTTTTCATAATTTATATCTAAAAAAAATCTAAATTAAGTTATTTCATAAGGCACAAAACTTTCTCGACAATTTTTACAGCCTGTGGTTTAGGAGAAATGATCATGGCATTTGAATTTGAAAAATAATTCATAGATAATGCTCTCCAACTTTTGATCCTCGTTGAGTAATGCCAAGAGAGCCTTGGTGCTTGTCAAACTAATCATCTTGAGAATTTTGTTGAGGGATCCGCTCGCTCGCTTGCTCAGAGATCTTAGCCATTGTCACCTACATTAGCAATAATAAAATGAATATTCAAGAAAATTTACGAGGGTCGCATGAAAATAAAGAATCTATGGTTCTCCTAAATGAATTTACATACCTTCAGTTTGTGATAAAATCTTGTTTTAATTTTCAATTGATGATAATAAGCTAAATTTAACGCTTAAAAATACATAAATGGTGGTTTGGTAGTGGAGAAAGAGCTCAAAGAAAGTCGAATTTAACTCTCGGATGTATGCAAAATCGCTCTTTGTTGTACCTCCTCTATATTATGTAATGTTCCCAAAATTTTAGCTTCCAAGCTAAATGGAACATTAGAGTTAGCAGTAGCTTTAGCCGGTGAATAAATGGGTAGAAAAGCCCATAAGTCTCCTAAGGAGGATAAAAACACTCCAAGTGTGAAAGGAGACTCTCTTTCTAGCTTAATAAAACACCTCCATGTGTGAACAAAGATAAAATGAAGCTGCTTTGACCAAGTCAACAATGCGATTTTAGTGGAGGAGGAATCCTAGGATGGATAACGCAATTTTGGAAGGAAATGTAACTTGGGTTAGAAGTAACCTAAGTGAGTGGGGCCAAGGGAAAGCATACTCACATCTTATATAAGGAATAGGATGGCAGCATTATTGATCATGTTGTAGATTATTATTCGTGGCTGCCAAGAATTGTTGCTACTTTGCTGCTTAGCACTGGGTGTTCCCGGGCGGGAATCCCACCTCTTTCCTTTGAGGATCTCATTGGAAGAGTTTGTATTAATCATTCCACATCAGGTTTTTAGGCCAAGCTTCAGCCATATTTATTAGCACAACTTTTCCAGAGATTGTGTAGTGTTGTTGGGCGCAGCAGTGGAAGGGATTGGAATCCCGGCTTCTAAGCTAGTTTCTCATTGGAGGAAGTTTTCCTTCACTTGATAGATCTGTTTGGAGAGCTCCAGAGCTTATTTCAGATCTGTGGTATCAGACCACACATTTCTGATACCCTCCCAGCGTTGTTTCTGCTAGGGAGTGTGTTATTTTGGAGGCAGTGCTCATTGCATGGGTTGGTGGCTCTGTTGCTAAGTTTCCTTGTGATTGAGAGGTTCATCCTTTCATGGGAGGAAGCCCTTGAGGGATCTACATCAGATCAGAAATATTTGTGCCTTCTACACTCATGTACTTCATTTTTGCAGTGGTTATTCAGTAAATTACTGAATCTCCCATTTTGTATGCAGAGTATTTGACAAGAAACCCTTGCAGGGTTATCTTGTATTTTGTATGAGGAGAATAGATCTATGTTCTTCATCATTATTTGTCAATATATGAGTAGATATATTGTTCTCCCATAATTTTATGTGTAATTCCTCTCTTATACTGCGCAGTCCCTTGAGTAGTTGTTCCGACATTTTGCAGTCTTGGGGTTTTTTCACTTTTTGGTCATCCTAGGTGTGGGAGATCTGTTTAGCCCACCTATTTTGATTTTTTTCAGCTCTATTCTTGGATTTAAGTTTCATATTGTATAATATATGGGATCCAAGAGTCCATTTCACTGTTTTATTGCATTTGTTGCTGGAAATGCGTTTTTTATTCTTGTTTTATGAACAATCCTGGAAAAGGAACATTACAATGGTATCAGAGCATGATCTCTAGCCCAGCCTGTGAGATCTAGCTATCATAAGAAGGAGAGATGGACAGAATCCATGAAGCTTCAGTGTGTGCAGGAAGAAAGGAATACAAGCTTACAAAGCTTCTTCCAAAATCTATGAAGAGCTTTTAAGGAGAGCTAAAGAAAATAAGATTGGAGATGAAATATCCAAAGGAGTTTGATTCTAGAGTTGAATCTATATTTTCACATGGTGAGTGTGAGCATGCAGTTGCACTCCATGATGCACAGCACAGTCAGATGCCCAGAGCTATCCTGAGATGGATGGGAGGAGGAAGAATGCCTAAGAGAATGACTCTTATTGATTTGTTGCGAGAATATGAATCTAAAACTGAGAGGTTTAGAGATCATACTGATTTCCAAGAGTTTTGCAAGATCCAAATGGAGAAGAGCCAGTAGCAGGATGCAGATATATTTCTTCTATCTACTTTTTTCAGATCACCTACATGTTCAGTTGGAGCTTGGGTGATGGAGCTAGACTCCTATTTGCAGCTACATCATATTTCCGAAGGTGACGCTATCAGAGTTGCAGCGCTGCATTTCAGAGGTAAGGCTCATGCATGGTGGATTTTTGAATCTTATTCCTTAAAGAATTCCAATACCTTCTCTTATGCAAGATTCATAAAAACATTGATGGAGAGGTTTGGTGAAAAAATTCCTAAGACACATGAGCAAGGAAAACTGGAGAAAACAAAACCCTTGCATGTGATGGAGGAAAATCCATTTCAGAAAACCATGGGAGGAGCTGATGTCTTGCATTACACTTTGCCAAAAATAAAACCTCCATTTCATATTCTTGAACAAGAGGGCATGGGGATCAATTTTTCACAAAGGGATCCAATGGTTGAGATGTTGCCTACACACATTGATGAAGGATAAGGTAACAGCACTATCATATCTAGAGCACATACAGTGCCTCATGCAGAGGGGGGAGGATCGCATGCTCCCACAGGAGGGATTCCTGTATCTTTGCAAGAAGTTCCCCAGGATCTCATACATAGAGGTCCAAGCACAATCAGTTAGAAGCATGATTGTGTTGCATTGAAGTTGGAAGGAGAAGGAAGGGAGGAAGGGCAACATCACTTGATGAGAGGCACACACCCTTCTCTATTTCAGAGAGACAATGCAAGAAAGAGGCAGACTGATTTTCGCAGTCAAGGCAAGGGAAATATTTCCCAATCATAAATGCAGTCTACTCTTGACATTGATGTCTCACTACACGGAGGCATTCCACCTGGGAGGCCACCTAATCTAGAGTTGATAGAAGACATATTGTCTTTGGATTCACCACTCTTAGATTTTGGAGAGGTGAAGAGTCTATAGGAATACTTTGGCATGGGGGATGTCAAAGTAGCAGGTAACAGCATGAGGAGAGCTTCACATGCCAGATCACCAGCGCTGTGTTTGATGAGGATTGATCCTTACTGGAGATCTCAACTCTTGGTAGAGTAATCCAAAGATCTTGGTGTAGGCATGATTCTTGATGACCCGGATGGAGATGACAGATACATGGTGGATGATGTGGTCATCTATTCCTATGGTAGGATCTTCTTGACTAGAGATTCTAGTCTCAAGGAGAAGCTGTTGCATGCAGCACATGAGGATTTCTCTTCCATGAATTTTGATGCATATCTTTCCTTGGCAGAGGATTTCACTTGGGAGGGCATCCATCATGACATATATCAGCATATGGAGAGATTCATAGCCCGGATGGTGATAGAGAGGATGTCACAACCACCTTCCTACTCACTGGGAGCGAGGGAGAATTTCCAGTTGAGCCATTTCAGCTCAAGACCTCAAGTACATGATGGAGGAGGTATAGTTTCACATTTTGTATTGTACTTATTTTCCTTATTTGAGCAGCATGATGTATCAAGATGAGTTGCTTCTTCTTTCATATTGTATGATGATGTACTTGTAGCTACTTGTAACATTGATCTTGGCTATATTTTTGAGGAGCTGTGGGGGAAGCCATATGTCTCTTGGTGTGCACCATTGGCACCATATTGTAACTTCATGTTTTCATCTTATGAGATGGTTGTGGCAGCAAAAAAGTGGCTGGCAAAGCACTTGTTATTTCTTATTTTGATGCAGGCAAAGGATGCACTGCACTGGTTCCATGACAGGGACCATGCTTCACTCTCCGGTTTTCAATTGGCAACTTGTTTTTATTGTATCTTGCTTCCATGTATTGATGATGTGTTTTTTTTCAAAGGAAGCTTGTATGAGGGAGAGATGAGGCAACAAAAAAAAATTTTGTTGCTATGGTTTCACTTGGGAGAGTATGTGAAAAATTCTTCCCATACTTTTCATGATGTTTCTGAAGAGAAGGAAGGCACATTCATGGTGCAAGGAGGCTACCCTTTATTTTTGGAGGATCATGAGAGGCTTCCTTATAGGGAGAAGATCTTCTCACTTAGCAGCATGATGGTGGATGACTTTGGCATATGGAATTTCAAAGGGATAAGTCATGGAGCCATATTCTTAAGGCCTACAGCGCTGACACATGGGAGTATGTTCCTTTTGATGGAGTGTTCCAAAGAGTATGTGTATCCCTTCTTCTTGCAGATTTTTGTGAGAGGATCCTCATGGGGGAGCTTATACATGGACCTCACCTTTAGCCTAATCACTATGTATGGTAGGAAATGAATTTATGTACTTGTTTATTACTCCATTGAGTATTTTTACTTTCCCACCATGTTTGAACAGTGCATTGCTCCTCAAAAGAGCAAGAGTATTTTTGGGTTTCATGGTCACTTTAGGGCCAATGTTTATGATGATAGTAGCCCATCTATACATGACTTTGGGCAAGTGTATTTGTATTTTATATATGTACAGCTGATATACATTGATGCTTACTTCTCCATGTCGAGAGAACAAACATATACATCTTGTAACTTGTTGCAGGACCACTTGCCTTATGACATTCTCAATCAGCAGTTGGGAGAACTGCGTTGTATCCACCAGAGAGACCACATGTATCATCCAAACTTGCACATAAAATTCATCCATTTTCTGATTTGGATTCCATGTGGTGATGATGTTTCATTCATCTTGAATGGAATGGTTTGGGTTGGCATGACTCATGACTTTGGAGGAAGAGTCCTTGGAGGCTCAATATTCTTCTGGCCATTGGAGGGAAATCATGTTTCAGCCCAAGATCCGCATGCCCTCTACACTTATCATGAGTGGAGAGGAGGAAAGTGTGGAATAGGCCCTCTTTCCTATCAAGTACATTCATTCAGCCCACCTTCATTTCAGGAGCACAAGGTGGAGGAGACTTTTCATGAGTTACCATGTTAGAGGGTGACTCACTTCATTTGGATGATAGCATGGGTGAGGGAGGCCCTCATTCACCATGATGATCATCACCCCTACTTTGTGGAGGCCATGAGATAGCTAGCAGGTTTCCATTCACACTTTCCACCTTTGATCGATGCAGACACTCGGGTTTTGCACACTTGGGAGGGAGCATTGGATGAAAGTATATTTGCAGATTCTCTTGATGCAATGATGGAGGCTATTGATGGGAGGCCACATGAGGAGGAGGGGAGATATTTTTCTCTCCTTATGCATTTTCTTGAGGACAATCAAATATTTTGGAGGGGAGGACTGTAATGTTCCCAAAATTTTAGCTTCCAAGCTAAATGGAACATTAGAGTTAGCATCAGCTTTAGCCGGTGAATAAATGGGTAGAAAATCCCATAAGTATCCTAAGAAGGATAAAAACACTCCAAGTGTGAAAGGAGACACTCTTTCTAGCTTAATAAAACACCTCCATGTGTGAACAAAGATAAAATGAAGCTGCTTTGACCAAATCAGCAACGCAGTTTTAGTGGAGGAGGAATCCTAGGATGGATAACACAATTTTGGAGGGAAATGTAACTTGGGTTAGAAGTAACCTAAGTGAGTGGGGCCAAGGGAAAGAAAACTCACATATTATATAAGGAAGATGATGGCAGAATTATTGATCATTTTTTAGATTATTATTCTTGGCTGCCAAGAATTGTTGCTGCTTTGCTGCTAAGCAAAGTTGCAATGCTGCTTAGCACTGGGTGTTCCCGGGCAAGAATCCCACCTCTTTCCTTTGAGGAGCTCATTGGAAGAGTTTGTATTCATCATTCCACATCAGTTTTTCAGGCCAAGATTCAGCCATCTTCATTAGCACAACTTTTCCAGAGATTGTGTAGTGTTGCTAGGTGCAGCAGCGGAAGGGATTGGAATCCCGGCTTTTGAGCTAGTTTCTCATTGGAGGAATTTTTCCTTCACTTGAGAGATCCATTTGGAGAGCTCCAGAGATTATTTCAGATCTGTGGTATCAGACCACACATTTTTCATACCCTCCTAGTGATTTTTCTTCTAGGGAGTGCATTATTTTGGAGGCAGTGCTCATTGCATGGTTTGGTGGCTCCGTTGCTGAGTTTCCTTGTGATTGAGAGGTTCATCCTTTCATGGGAGGAATCCCTTGAGGGATATACATCATATCAGAAATATTTCAGCCTTCTACACTCATGTACTTCAGTTTTGCAGTGGTTATTCAATAAATTACTGAATCTCCCATTTTGTATGCAAAGTGTTTGACAAGAAACCCTTGCCGGGTTATCTTGTATTTTGTATGAGAGAGACTAGATCTTTGTTATTCATAATTATTTATCAATATATGAGTATATATACTATTATCTCATAATTTTATGTGTAATCCCTCTCTTAGACTGTGCAGTCCCTTGAGCAGCTGCTCCGACATTTTGCAATCTTGGGGTTTTTGCACTTTTTGGTCATCCTAGGTGTGGGAGATCTGTTTAGCCCACCTAGTTTGATTTTTTTCAGCCCTATTCTTGGATTTAAGTTGAATATTGTCTAATATATGGGATCCAAGAGTCCATTTCACTGTTTTATTGCATTTGTTGCTGGAAATTCATTTTTGATGCTTGTTTTATGAACAATCCTGAAAAAGGAACATTACATATTATTTGATCAACCCCGTAAATATATTGATGGAATTGATTAGAATTCTATGTACCTGAGAGCTCGATTGAGCTCCTACATCCACCTAAGAAAAATAAAACAAAACATAGTTGAATGTTCATTCATAGAAAAATAATACAATGTGGAAATTACACAAAAATTGACAACAAAAATGGGAAATTGGAGAATTCAATATCAAAAAGGAGAGAAAGTGCCAAGCATAGAGGAAGTTTGAAGAAAAATATAGAGAAAGGGTGAGGAAAATATAACAAAAATTGAGAGAACAAGAAGATTATCCAATTCAACAAATTCATGCAAATACTAGGTAATTCTTTGTCTCACTTCTCATATTAGAGAATTTGTATTGTATGCATTAGGAAATATGATTCAAGGAAAGAAAAAATGAGATTGAAATAATAGAACTAAGATAAAATAAATAGTGAAATTAATACCATGTAGTTAAAAATTGAGATGCAACAACAACTAAATAAAAATAACTTGGTGTGATTAATGGTTCATTATAAATTGGAAACCACTTGAATTCATGAAAATTGTGAACCACCTTTGAATTTTAGTGGTTGAGGGTAACCCACAAAAAATAAGGATGTGATTTAACCAAATACAACCATTACATTTCCATATATTATTTACATGAATTACATTTAATGGTGTTGAAAAATGTAACTAGTGTCGATCTTCATAATTGTACTTTTAAAAATAAATTTTATTATTAAATAAAATGACTTATTAGATCATGGGTTTCATGCTTGGGTCAATGTTTTCTAGGTCAAATCCTCCATTGAATTCTTCTAGGTTTTGTCTTGAGTCATTAGAATCATTTTCATTTTTATTAGACCCTTCATCGGTTTTTGTATCATGTAAAAATAATTGTTTTTGAGTCAAAAAGGTTATTTGACACCTTTACACCAAGTCAACCTTGTCCCTAAGAATTCGACTTACATTAGGGAAATTTGACCCAACAGAAAGGCTATAGATAGAGAGGCAGTTCAGCTAATTTGGAGCACTCACTCAACAAGTTTGATCTTCAAGAAAGAGAAGTAGAAAAGAGAGTGAAGTAGCTGGAAATGGATGAAATTTGTTGGGAATACATAATTCATGTTGTTGGGTTATCTATCTCTCACACACGTGAAGTTTCTAGGAAGTTACTAGGGCTGAAAATTTTGTGTATACTGGAGGTCTATATTTTTTGCTGGGGGTCGAAGTTCTACTATTGGGGGCTGAAATTCTGGACAGAGTCTGCTACTCGGGAGTTGTTACTTGGATACTTTGACATTCATCACCTATTGAAGGGAAGGGATGACTTGGTGGTTGGAGGAGGTATTTTTCTAGGTCTAAGAGGTCTTGGAGTGTCTCATCTTGACTTTAATATATTATTAGAAGAGTTGGACTAGGTTTTCCCCTTGAAGAGATTTTTCCTTAGTTGAGCACCTACATCTTGTGCCTCTTGTTCTTGTTGTATTCTGTTGAAGCCTAGAAGATCTCTGCTTCAAACATTGGGGAAAACCACCCGGTCGGGACCTTAGGACAGCTCCTTATCCATTTGGTATGGTGGCTCCGACTGGATTGAAAGGACCAGTTTCCTTATAACTAATGGGTTGGTGATGGGTTGATTTGGATGAGTGAAAATGGGACTAAATAACTGAAATAAAACTATCTAATTTAAACTAAATACTGATAAAGAAATTCTAAGACTAACCCGGGTATCAGATGTGAATACAACTTAAAATTATTTCAATTTAACAATAACCATAAAAATGTATTAAAGTTTAATTGAAATGTGCAGTAACAAATAAAGATAACTCTGTTTAAGAAATTAAACAGAGTTATATTAGCATATTGTATTCATCATTGTATATCATCTACATACACTTATGAAAGATAACATTTCAATTATATTCAAAAATGATATATAAAGAAATGTTATAAAAACAAATATATATAAATGATAGCAAATTTTAAATCGAATATCATATGACAAAAGAAATCAACAGTGAATAGATAAAAATACCTTATCCATCTTGAAAGCTTTCAAATGAAATCTGATACTCTAATCCAGTAATTCCGATGCAAAATCAAATCCAAGGTACAGAAATGCAACACTTTAAAGATAATTCCACATAAAATCACCAGATGTGATCCTTTATAAAATATAAGAGGCAGTGGAGTACAGAAATGTAATCTCCAAGTCAAAAATATTACAACTCAGGACCCTTTCTCCAATGCATGAGAAGGGTTTAAATATGAAATTACATGAAAACAGGATCCTACAACTATTGCTACAATCTATCAACTTAAAAACAGAAATGCTATCTTTTGTGGAACTGATTCATTGCTTTTCCCTCTCGCTCGATGTAGCCAGGTGGCAAATTTTCAACATTTCCTGGACCTCTGATGGATGACTCATCTTGGAATGTAACTGTCCAGCGTATGTGGCATCGAAGAATTCTGGAATCAAACAATCAACAGCGTTTGATAGGCATTTAATAGCTAATTGTTGATTGAGTGGCTTAATTAGATAGGTCCACATATTATCCCAAGATATTGTTTGAAGCTCATTGATCTGTTGATTTTTATTCAGTATTTCTTCTTTCCATTTGCGATCAGTGTCTTTGACTTTAAGCAAACTGCCTGGAACAAAATCTGAAATGAGATTAATTGCATATAAGTTGTCATTGATAAACTGCATTATATTACCCATCATGCCTCTAGCTCTTGATATAGCTCTCTCGGCTTTCATTAACTATCGTTCCCACTCTGTAAACAAGATTTCCTTATGTCTTTCTTCTATTTTAGGAAGATTAGCTTTTCTTCCTTCTTCTGTATCCTGCCAAGTAAGAAATTCAGAAATCTTTTCATCGGCATCATCAATCTCTTGCCTGAGAGTAACTATGCCCTGTATCAAAGATGATGTTATATCAATAAACGGCTTTGTTTAAGTTAATTTTGTACAAAAAATATCTAACGGCTGAGATAGTAGTTTATTGGCTTCAAGAGCTTCTGTTTTGAATTCATTCAATTTGGGAAAATCTTTGAATTTATCTAAGGCTGCTTGAAATTCTTTTTCTTGCACAATCTTTGTGTTCCTTTCATCTTGTAACAAATTTTGTAGCTTTGCAATCTCTTGATTCAATTGTCGCTGATTACTTAAAGTTTGTTCATCAACTTTTTTCTTTTCTGTGACAAGCTGCTCTTCTAGCTCTTTAATTCTGAGCTCTTGATTTTGAAATTGCTGTTCAAATTGAGCAATTTTCTGCTGATTTTCATTAGCTTGTTTTTCAAGTAAAGCTAGATGTAGATCTTCCTGAGTCATCAACTGAGAAACTTCTGGAGCTTTATCTATTGTCGCAGCACTGTATGCTCCTGCATATTGAGATAACTTAGTGAGATCCTCAGATGGATTCACTTCGGCATTCTTATAAACAATACTCATGAATTCTTCCTGTGAAGCAAAATTTGTGTCCTGATCCATCTTCCTTCTTTTTCTCTGTTTTTTAACAACAGCCTTATGTTTAGGGCTGTAGAATACATCCAGAGGAGGGATATCGTCAATTTTCAACAAAATTTGTCCTGTAGGATGTTCAGGAATGATTTCAACATCCTGATCTTTTGGATTTTTCTCTTCAGGATTATCCTACAGTCCTAATTGATGAGCAAATTGATCATACTGTTTCAACAATTGAGAGGAAATATTAAGATTAGAAGAATCTACAATTTTCTTGGTATTTTCGTTTCCTCCAAGTTGGGTATCGGATTTCTCTATATTTCCTTCTTGTTTACCAATTTTACTGTCTGAACTTTCCTTTTGGCCATGCACATTAGTATCAGTACTTGTGCATTTCTTCTCTGTTTGAGTTGTAGACTGTTGATCAATATTTTCTTGGGATTTCTCATCAATGATCATCTTTTCAGTATGTATAACAGGATCATTTCCTGTTACTTCTTCTTGTGTCTTTACAATGGGCTGGTCAGTAGATAATTATGTAGTGGGCTTACTGGTAGATGCTTGTTCTGTTGTTTTGCCAGATTTATTTTCTATCTCTGCCTCTTGCATAGGAACTCTTAGTTGATCTAGAGGAATTTTTAACAATCTTTGCCTTCTGAATAACATAAATTTATTCATTTCTTCTTTCTGAAATCTGGACTTGGCCAAATTATAGACTTGAGAAAAATCATTTAATGAAACAAAAAAATCATCAAACTCATCTGGTTCATGCTCGAATCGAGCAATCGAAACTGAAGAAGTAACATTAAAAGCTACCTTTTGTGGATCATATTGTCTCCCCGAGATTGTTGCTAATTTCAAACCCTTTATTTTGGTGACTTCTTTTTCTGCATGCTTGAAGTCATTCAAAGTAAAATGTCCACAATTGAATGGAAACGAAGGCCACATTCTTTTCTTACTATTGCTCAAAAACCTGGACATCCCTTCAACTGTTAATTGATAGGATATTTCTTGAGCTAAAAGTTTATCTGGGACAATAAGGGGGAGAACGTGGGGTTCCACAATACTCCCTAAAATCCTAACATACGTGAATCTCTCTTCTCCAAACCAGTCTCCTATTGAGGATAAGTCAGATTTAGCTTGGTCAGAGAGTCTAGGGGGAAGGCAATTGAAAATGGTTTGAAAGACTGGAATAAGGAAACCATGACATATCTTATATACATGATATTTGAAATGAATTTTCCAAAGGAGGTTATGATATATGTGAATCGGAGTGGGATCTTTAGCAGTCCATTTCCATCCTAACAAGGGAAACTCAGAATTAAAACAAAGGGCGTCTAAAATATAAGCACAGAAGAAAAAGGGAGTGGCATTTCCAGCGCTTTTATCTTGTCTGTATTCAAGTATCCTATTAGCTATCCTATCAGAAATAATAACAGCCCAGTCCATAATTTCGGAATTGACAGCAGCTAGGATTAAAGGAACCATTTGTATAGAAAACCTAGTAGAATTGTTATTGCCAAATAATCTACACATCATGGCAGCAGCATATCAGTATGGGGGAAAAAGAGAATCTACTGAATACATACCGGATGATTCATTTTTATGTTTTTTGGGATTTTTCCTCCATTCTTTGATAGGTTCAGATTGAACCTTATAACTGTCAGCAAACTCTTTGACAAATTCTTTGTTATAAAATTTCTGTGGATCAGGAAGATGATACATTGCCTTGATGTCTTCTGCTTTGAATGATCCAAAAGATGCTCCAGAAGCTGAAATAAACATTCTGTCTTTAATTTTTACACTATCGATGACCCATCGAATCACATCATAATAAGGAATGATGTTTGCTCTCGCTGCGATTCGATGTAGGAATGAATTTGCAAGTGTTCTATCAGTAACTTCAGAGTTAGAATTTGAGTTATCTTCATCAAGTACTGATACCTTTGCTATTGCGACTTTAGGGTTTTCATTCTCCAATAGATTATACACTCCTTCCCATGTCATTCTGCCGAGTCCTTGACATGATGTATCTGTAACTAGTTTCAGCTTTGCTGGCTTTTCCTTTGAGACTGTAGGAATCTCAACAAACTTAGTAGCACCAGCAGCCTTCATTCTCCTTGTTCTCTTCGACATTTCTGTGTCTGATATTGTTTCCCTTGGTCCGCGAATGAAAAGATTTGGCGTTCTTTGATTCTGCAAGGTAATAAGCTTCTCAATCGTGATGAACAAGCAAGTGAAATGAACAACTACAAATCATAATTCATTATTTATTGATTCCGTATAATACTTAAATGTTCCTTTTGGGTCACACTTCGCGTATTCAAAACAGAATCATAAGCCAATATTTATTTGATTTTTTATTTAATGTCAATCGTACCATTGGAGATTTGGCACTTGTGAAATATTATAATATTACTTATTTCGAATTCTTCCAATGTGTAATATTAAATGTCAATCACAATCGGAAGTATTCAAATGGTACATAGATATCATAATACAAATTTCTCTGATTGTCGATTGCGATTGCTAACTTCTCTGACTCCCGATTAGATGGTGGGGTCTACCATATAAAGATTCTTCTCTTTTAAGCGAAACAAATGTTTTAAAGTGTTTTATAATAAAGCGCGTCGCAATCGGAGAATTTTCAATATACCAAAAAGAATTTATTAAAAGTGTTCCGATCATGCGATTGCGATTAATCGCATCGGAGATTTTGAACATGTATGTAAAACTTCTCTCAAAGATTTCTTCCGATTTCCGATTTCCGATTACTGTTCATGGGACTTTTGCAATTGATTTATTTTCTATAATAAAGTATTTTATATTTGATCGGATCAGAAGTTTTTGAATGTTGTATTTGTTTGTACTCACTTGGTAACAAAGATATGCAATGAGTCATTCAAAATAATGAATCTTTATTTTTAAGTCTTTTATTCCTATATTAAAAAGAAGAAAAAGGGACCCTATTTCTAAATGAATTTTATTCTAAAAAAATTTTGGAAAAAGGGAGGGTTGTTGTACAGTACAACATATTCATATACATGTAATTTGGTAATTTCTTGATGAAATATAAACTAATAAAGTACAATAATCCAACCTAATTCACAAGTAATTATCAAGAAATAGGAATCAAACTCTAATTCGTATAAGCATTGATTTTTCAATATGGTATCAAAGTTAAGGCCAAACAAAGTTGAAGATCACTTTTTTGGCTTGTAATAAAAGGTTAGTCCCACTATGGCAAGTTACTTTAAGATGGGATTCAATATCGTGAGAATTTTTGGGAGCTAGATTGGAAGAATCATCAACAATCTATCTAGGAGAATCAAAAGCGAAGGGTTCGTGGATACACTTACAGGTAATATTGATGCTGACAACACATGGATCATTGATAGTGGAGCCTCGATACATATGATAGGAGAAAGTGGAAAACTTCATACTCTATCAAGGGAATCATCATCACATGTAGTGGAGCTGGGAGACAACAACAATTATACATTCAATGGCCTTGGATCAACATCATTGAAGCAAGAAAGTGGAGAGAATATACACCTCAATAACATACTCTATGTCCCAGGTTTGAAAAAGAATTTACTTTCCATTTCTTGTTTGGAAGATATAGGAAATAGGGTTGTCTTTGTAGATGGTAAAGTTTTGTTTTGGGGAAAGGATTTAATTATTTAAAAGGAAAAGGTTATTGGATTGTTTGAAGGAATACTAAAGAGGGTTATTCACATGGAAATCAACCCTATCAAACTTTAGCATAGAATATATGGGCATATTCATTACAAGAAAATACCCTCATTTAGTCAAATGGTAAAAGGCATCCCCAACATCAAGGAAGATCATTAAGGAGTATGCAAGGGATGTTCTTTAGGAAGGAATACAAGGAAACCTCTTACAAGCATTGATACAAGGTCTAAGGAGATATTAAATCTATTTCATTATGATGTGTGTGGGCCAATGTCTAACAAATATATTTGAGTCCATATTTATTATGTGACCTTCATTTATGATCACTCTAGAAATACATGGCTCTATCTTCTCAAAACAAAGGGCAGAGTATTTGAAAAGTTCAAGGAATTTAGATTTGAAGTGGAGAGCTTTATTTTGTTTATCAAGTTGTTTGTGATGCTCCAGGCTTGTCCTGTGGCTTGAGGAATAGCGACCCAAGGGCATCTATTCCATCAAAGTCACCCAGGGATTGCACCCAACTTGGGCCACACCAACCCTAGTATGACTGGATTTTTTAGTATGTATCCTCCCCCAAGCACAGGGAACAACCACCCCCTGTAAGGTTTGATCTTGGGTCACCTTGCTAATGAATCCCATCCTCAACCGGTTGTGCTAGTGGGGCTTGACAATCCAAAGTGGAGACCTTAATTGAAAGAAAGATAAATACTTTGAGATCTGATAATGGAGGGGAATACAATTCAAAATAATAAATTTCATATTCTAAAGAAGAGGGTATTAAGAGGGAGCTCATTGTTCCCTACAGCCCCGAGTAGAATGGACTTGTAGAAAGGAAAAAAAATAACTATTGAAGAATGAATACGAACTATGATATTTGATCACAATCTACCAAAATTTCTATGGGGAGAAGAAGCAATGACAACAAAATATATACAAAATAGAAGTCCTCATAGAATCCTTGATAATATGACACTGGAAGAAGCATTCACATGGAAGAGTCCATGTGTAAACCATCTCTGAATCTTTGGGTGTCCCATATACATCCATTTTCCAAAAGATAAGTGAAAGAAATTGGATTCTACAAGAATAAAAGGGGTCTTCGTTGGATATACTCTTTCATCAAAGGATTATAGAATCTACATCAAGGAAGGAAGACAAATTGAAGTAAGCAATGATGTTATATTTGATGAAAATCATGCCTACAAAATATCCAAGGATATACCAATTAAATCCGATGATGAATATGTACTGCTATTTGAAGAAGAAGAGAATCATGACAAGACAACTACAAACCAAGAAGAAGAAGAAGGACCAAGTGAGCCTATTCAACTTGTAAGCATTACCAAAAAAAATAAGAGGCCTAATTTTTTAAAAGCTACACTTGAAGATGCTGAAGGACATGGAGCTACTAAAGGAACTTTTAGAGAAAGAAAAAGACTGAAGATATATTCAAGATATCTAACATACATGAAAATTTTGATAGAATTTGAACTTACCACTTTTGAAGAAGCCACTCATCAAGAAGAATGGAAGAAGTTGATGCAAGAATAATATCAATCCATCATGAATAATGGGGTTTGGGAAATTGTTCCTAGACCTAGTGACAAATCATTTATCACCTCCAAGTGGATTTACAAAGTCAAACATGTTGTTGATGGAAGCATATACAAATACAAAGATAGACTCGTCACAAGGGGTTTCTCACAAAAATAAGGAATGGACTATGAAGAAACCTTTGCTCCTATTGTGTTGGGGCCCTTGTTTTTGTTTAAGTTTTGAATTTTGAACTTGGACTCTTTTTGAGTTGCGGAGGGAATACACACAGCTAACGCGACCGCACCGCGCGACCAGGAGTTGCGGAGCTAACAAGGCGATGCGGAAGCACTTGATAACTGGAGGTAGAACAGCGATAAGTACAGATGAAAGAGATACAACAGAGAACAGGAGGTAGAACATGCAGATATCAGAAGAGAAGTCGGGAAAAGCCAGAGCAAAGACGCAGAGAAGCCGCCAGTCGCGGCGAGCGGGTGAATAAAAGGCAATCACCCGGCTGCAGAAGAGGTTGGTTGGTTGATTGGTTGATCGGTTGCTGTTGCGGGATGATTGAATGCGGAAGCAGCCGCGGAGAAATCAGACTTGTTCTCGCAATTGGTTTCTACTCTCTATGTTTTGTATTCTCTGTTCTTAGATTCATCTGTATCCGATATATGGGTTATCAGAGAAGGAAGCTGTGTAATCTTGTATTTGGCTGAAGACTAATGAAAAGAAGGATTGCTGTCTTTATGTTTATGTGTTAAGATGTGTTTACCATGCTTTAAAATTTTTAAGTTGCGACTGTCAATATACTTGATTGGTGATCTTGCATGAATATTCTGGTATATGTAACGGATTCTCTTTCTTTATGTGGTTGCGGGTTTATTCCTCGTCTGTGATTTCTTCCCCTTTCCCATGTGGTCGCGGCACGCCTCGGGTGAGACGCTCTATTCTTCCCGAACAGGGTGAAAATGCCGGCGTGTTACTAGACTACACCGGACCCTTGTTGGCCACAACCCTGTGAACCTGGGTCTTGCCCGCGAGACCTTATTTTTCGCCAACATATTGCTAGGTATACTACTATAAGATCTTTGGTTTCGCTAACTGCTACTATGGGATGTAATATCCATCAAATGGATGTCAAAAAAACATTTCTAAATGGAACCATTAATGAATAAGTATACATTGAATAACCAGAATTATTTGAAATAGATAACTGAGATACACATGTTTGCAAACTCAAGAAATCCCTATATGGCTTGAAGAAAGCCCCTAGGGCATGGTATGTAAGAATAGATGCATATCTCTTAGTAATTGGATTCGCCAAAAGTTTCGTCGATTCAAACCTCTACATTAAGGTGGAGAAAAATGAACTAGAAATTATACTACTATATGTGGATGATTTGTTTATTAAAGGTGTGGAACACAGAATACTAGAATGCAAGAAAATTTTGAAAACTGAATTTGAAAAGAAATATTTGAGACCCTTACACTATTACTTGGGTTTGGAAGTATAGCAGAAACTAGGTGAAATATATCTGGGTCAGATTAAATACATAACCAAGATGTTGCAGAAATTCAGTATGATGGATTCCAAGCCTATGACTACTCCCATTATCACTAATCTCAAGAATTTGATAATCTCTGACTCTAGTCTCATCGATCCTGGTAGTTATCATAAGTTGGTGGGTTCTCTGATGTACTTGGTAAATATAAGATCTAATATTGATCTGGATTTATGCAGGAACACAACATAATACAGAAATAACCATACACATATAAATATAGCAAAAATAAGGCTTCATTTCATTAATATCAAATCACAGAAATATTCTTACAAACATGATGGAAATAAACTAGCTAGGGTGTTGGTAGCGAATCTCTGAGAAGAGCTGTGGCGACTACAAACCTATGAACTATGTTACAATGAGGCTCGAGGGCCTATTTATTATGGAGAAATAATAGAAAACCCTAAACATCCAAAAACCTAAACCTAGGAGATGAAGCACCAAAAATATGGGCCCCGTTTGGGTAAATTGGTGTTTCAACTTACCGGGGACGTAACTTCAGCATACTATCTCCGTTTGGGGCTTCAAAACGGCTCCAGAAGTTCAGGACATGAAAAACTGCTAAAAATAGTAAGTTGTGAAAAAAACTGAAAGAGACAATGGTGATGCCCCAAGTGGAATAGACGGGTGGCCACCAATATCCACCTGGAACATTCCTCCCCCATTAGGAAGCAATGGTCCCCATTGCGTTCAGTTCCTCCATGAGATGAGGAAACTTCTGTTGAACTTGGTCCCTGTTGAACCATTTGCCTTGGTGCAGGATTTGGCCAGCTTTGACAACCCGATACAATTGGATCTTCTATCAGTGAGTGTTCTTGATTTGCATGTCCATGATACAGTCTGTGGTGGCATGTTCCATGCAGTCTAGGTTTAACTCTTTTGGTGTGAGTTCTTCTGCAATGTCAGAGGTGTCCAATATAGGTGGGAAGTAGGGACGAAGGCGGTCTACATTGAATACTGGGTGCAAACCAAGGAATGGTGGAATACTAAGCTCGAAGGCATTGTTCCCTACAGCCTTGGTGATGGTGTACGACCCATATCGGAGCAGTCGAATCTTGTGGTGGGGTCCAGTGAGGCGCTCCTTCTGCAAATGTAGCCACACTTTTTCGCCCACCTAGAAGTTGTGTGGCACCCAATGTTGATCATGTCATTTCTTGTACTTAGAATTGGCTCTGTCCAATATGTCATGAACCTATTGGTGGATGTGCTGAATGCGCTCGATGAATTTGTTTTCTTTGTCAGCTTCAGACTGGACATGAGCTGAATCAGCCTGAGTAGCTGCAAATGGCATGGCTACGTCAATGGGACATAGTGGTTGGAATCCCAAACCCACCTGAAAGGGGCTGTGGCCAATTGAGCTGTGGAGAGCCCAGTTATAACTGTGTTGTATATAGGGAAGGTTCTCATCCCATGCGCATGGATGCTTTGAATTGTACATGCACAAAATCATGTGTACAATCATCCTGTTGATGACCTCTGTCTGGCCATCAGTTTGGGGATGGAAAGCTGTGGAATTGGTGAGCTTGGTGTCCAACATTGACCAGAGGTTGGACCAAAATGTGCTGAGGAACTTGCTGTCGCAATCTGATATGATAGACTGTGGGATCCCAAAGTGCACCCATACTCGTTCAAAGAAGAGTTTAGCAGTGGCTTCTGCTGTGATATTCTTCTTGCAAGCTGCCATAATGGCCATGTTTGAGAATCTGTCGACGACCACGAAAACACAGTCATTTCCATTCTTAGTAGAAGGAAGGCCTAACATGTAATCCATGGAGATGGATTCCCAAGGTCGACTAGGGGTAGGTAGCGGAGTATAGAGCCCTTGCTTCTTGATGGTCAGTTTGGCAATGGCGCAAGCATTGCAGGATCTAATGTACTTCCCGACATCCTGTCGAAGGTTCAGCCAATAGAAATACTTCTGCAGTACTGCCACTGTTTTCTCGACCCATAAATTCCTAGAGACTCGACTGTAGTGCACTTCCCATATCATATTGGCACACTCGCTTAAAGGAACACAAAGGTGTCCCAGGTGACATAATAGTGCATCTTGGAGGTAAAAATTTGGAACTTGCATACCCCCTAAGAGTGCCTTGTATGTGTAGCTGAATTATGGATCGCTCTTGTAGAGAAGCGGCCAATCAGAAGTCTCATGCCCACAAGAGTTGAGAAAGGTGGTTATGGCTACGATCAGTGATCGACTGAGGCAGTATGCAACATTATTGGTGCTACCCTTCTTGTACTTGATGTTCAAATGAAGTTTTTGCAGATATGTGGACCACTTCTGATGGCGATTGTTCTACAACTTTCCTTGTGTCTGTATGAACTACAGGGGTCGGTGGTCTATGTGGATGATTGTATCCTTCCCCAAAATGTAATTCTTCCATTGTCAACAAGCCTGCACAATGGAATACATTTCTTTGTCATAAGTGGGATACTTTCGAACTGTGTCGGACAATGTCTCACTGTGATATGCCACTAGATTCCCCTGTTGAGTAAGAACTTCCCCAATAGCATAGTCAGAGGCATATGTCTCGATCTCAAATGGTTGTTGCAAGTCTGGTAATGTGAGCACTGGGGCAGAATAGAGGCGATGTTTCAATTCTACGAACACCTTCTGTTGAGATTCTGACCAACATAATTTTCTTTTTCTCCTCCCTTGGTGACTTGACTCAAGGGCCAAGTGATATGAGAGAACCCCAACATGAACATGCGGTAGAAATTAGCAAGACCCAGAAAGTTGCGAAGCTCTGTTAGGGTGGTTGGGGCTGGCCAATCCCGAATGACTTGGATTTTGGCTAGATCCACATGCACCCCCTTTCATCAATAATGTATCCCAGATATTGAACCTGGGTCATGCCAAAAGTGCACTTCTCCAAATTGGCACACAACTTGTGTTGCCGCAGTGTTTGGAGGACTTCTCGGATGTGGCGGAGGTGCTCTTCCCAAGTCTAGCTGAAGATCAGAAAGTCATCCAAGTATACCACTACAAATGAGTTGGTGAATGGACGCAAGATGTCATCCATCAACCTCATGAATATTGCGGGATCATTTGTCAATCCGAAAGGCATGACGAGCCATTCGAAAAGGCCCTCCTTGGCTTTAAAGGCAGTCTTCCACACAACAGAGGGTTCAATTGGTACCTGGTGATACCCAGACTTCAAGTCGATCTTACTGAAATATTTTTCCCCTTTGATTTGGTCTAGAAGGTCATCAATCCGTGGGATCTACCCATTCTCGACGTTGATCTTGTTCCGGCCTCGGATAAATCACGTAGTCTCCAAGTCCCATCCTTCTTCTCAGACGAACACGATCGGGTTCTACGATGTGATGAACTTGGCTCGGATGTGACCTTCTGTAGTAGCTCTGGACCGCCTCTGATTTCCATCATTCTCCCGCAACAAAGCACCTATATAATTTCCGTCCATTGGGAAGCGGTGCACCTGGGGTCATATCGATGGGGTGCTTGACCTGACGGTGCAGAGGCACCCCCGTGGGTGAGGTGAAGATATCCCCGTACTCCTCCATGACCTTGTCCATTTATTGTTGTTGTGCGGAGGAGCACTATCTAGAGATCGTGGCCACAATATTCTTCTTGCCCTAGGTGCGGATCATTAGGAAAACAAATTTCCTGGTTTTAGAAATGAGCTTACTGCATTGTTTTGCAGTAACCAAAGAGATAGCCGTAGGTGGTGGTGCCTCTGGTATCCTGTACAACTTATTTCCCAAAGTAACAATAGAAACGTGAGGCCGGGACTCATACACAGCATGTCGCTTCCACAAGTATGGTTGGCCTAATAATACATCAGAAACATCAATAGGAGAAATGTCACACAATACCTCATCCGTGAAGGGCTTGATGCTATAAGGAATATGGCACTGTTGGCTGACGCGGAGATCTCGTCCTTGGTGAAGCCAACAGATGGTGTATGGTTGTGGGTGTGTTATGGTCGGAAAACCCAAGCGCTACATGACAGCTGCTGAAATGAGGTTCTTTTGGCTCCCATTGTCGACAATGAACCATAGCGGGGAACCCTTTACCCACATCTAGGAGTGGAAGAGACACTCTGCCTCCTCTGGATCTTCTGGTTCCTCCTTCTGGATCTTCGTAGTGGCAACAGTGGCATTGGGCTCCACATCAATAATCTTCTTCCCTTTTTCATTCACTTTTTCAAGTTTTGATTCAGTGTCAGAGCATGCATCTGATTCAGAAGCTCTCATCTCGCCCACCAGCGACTGCTTGGCCCGACACTCACTTGTGTTGTGAGTGGAGCTCTTATGGAAATCACACCACTTTCTCGTATCCTTCTTTGGATTCACGGTGTTGTTATTTGCTTGTGTCTTTGGCAGGTTGCCTTGGGCCACCATGCCTTGGCTTTTTCCTTTGTTCTGTGGTCTGGGGGCACCTTTCCCTTACTTTTGATTCACAGATCCAAAGTCTCGTTTCTTCTGTTTGAATTTCTGCTCAATCTTGGTAGCATACCAGTATGCCGTACCGAGCAAGGATATGTCGAGGAACTCCATTTCCTCCTGAATGTATCTATGCAGACAACCGTGATAATTTAGCACCAAATGTTTCTCTGAATCTTTGATACCCAAATTTGTGCGCAGGGTATGGAACAGATTCGTTAGCTCATGCACATCTTGATCTCTTTGTTGTTGCAGCGTGGTCCATTATATGTACTTGTCCTCATAGCTCCCCATGGGATAGTATTGTTCCTTGATGGCATATCGAAAAGAATTCCAAGTGGGTACGGCTGAGAACAGAGAGGGTTATGTCTCATCCTTTTTCTCACAGTAGGTTTCCCACCAGTCCTTGACATGGGGGGTAGCTTTGAGGAGTACAAAAATAATCTTCTCCCGGTCGGAAAAGTCATGAACCGAGAAATATCTTTCTAATATATTCAACCATCTATCTATGGCATCTGCATCTATTTGACCCTCAAATATGGGAATGTCAAATTTTACTTGTACCTTAAAGGGAGTCGCACCTCCAAAGTGGCTGCTGGATGCAGATGCACCATGGGTGGGCAGTCGTTGAAGGATCTGGGCAAAGTTATCCATCATCGCGTTCCTTTATTTTTCGAGGGCCTCCTCAAGCAATATTTTGATAGGATCTTCTGCTCCCTCATCTTTATTTTTGTCCCCCATGGGCGTCTGTCGAGGTTTGCGAGGTTGATCTTGCAAAGGTTCCACCAGATCGAGCCCTAAATCCCTATACCCCGACCTCGTTGGGGACATGCAAAGAAGGATCAAGAAAAAACAGACCGCTTTGATACCACTGATCTGGATTTATGCAGGAATGCAACGGAATACAGAAATAACCATACAAATATAAATACAGTGGAAATAAGGCTTCATGTCATTAATATCAAATCACAGAAATATGCTTACAAACATGATGGAAATAAACTAGCTAGGGTGATGGTAGCGAATCTATGAGAAGAGATGTGGTGACTACAGACCTCTGAACTATGTTACAATGAGGCTCGAGGGCCTATTTACTATGGAAAAACAATGGAGAACCCTAAACATCCAAAAACCTAACCCTAGGAGATGAAGCACCAAAACTATGGGCCCCATTTGGGTAAATTGGTGTTTCAACTTCCCGGGGACGTAACTTCGGCATACTATCTCCGTTTGGGGCTTCAAAATGGCTCCAGAAGTTCAGGACTCGAAAAACTTCTAAAAATAGTAAGTTGTGAAAAAAACTGAAAGAGACAATGGTGGGGCCCCAAGTGGAATAGGGGGGTGGCCACCAATATCCACCTGGATCAAATATATTCTTTGTTGTAAATGTTCTTATTCAATTTTATTTGGAGCCTCTTCATGACCATTGGATAACTTCCCAGCATATTTTGAGATACTTACATGGCACAATACATCACCGCCTAAAGTATGATTGAAAGGAAGTCAAGTTTATCAGTTTTACTGATTCTGATTGGGGTGGTAGTGAGACTGATGAAAGGAGCACTACCAGTGGATGTTTTAGTTTGGGATCTACAATTATTTCATGGATGATTTGAAAAGAAGATCATGTTACGTTAAGTACTGTTGAAGAATAATATGTTGTTGCATGTGACGTAGGAAAGGAAGTTGTTTGGTTAAGAAAACTATTGTCAGATTTGTTTGGAAAGCCTCTGGATCCTACGATGATAAATTGTGATAATAAAAGTAGCTTAAAGATGTATGAAGACCCTGTATTCCATGCAAGGATGAAGAATATCAACAACAAGTACCACTACATTAGGATTTTGGTACAAGATGGGGTCATGAAGCTACAATATATTCCGACAGATGAACAAGTAGCTAATGTGATGACAAAATATCTTCCGAATAAGAAGTTTGAATATTTTAGAAATATGCTTGGGTTGGTTGATGTTATATATTTATTTGATATGGAGAGATGAAGAATCTTATGGTAAGATTCTTGGGAGGACATCTAGTCAGCCTGTGTTGATGTCTAGATCCTGAAGTAGGGAGGGTGGTGGTTGTCATGGAGCTCTGACCTTGGATACACACCTAGATCTTTGGTTTGATAGTAGAGATTAAAAGCATGATCGTACCTAGAGTGGATAAAGCTTGAGTCCATATTAGTCCCACCCAATTAGAGTGCCTTTGTCAAGTATCTAATATGTAGCACTAAGTGTGCTATAACTCTTTGTAGTTCATTTAATTTTGATATCTTCCATGTAATATTATATGTATGTAATTTGAATACCTCTCTAGTTATGAGGGAGTGTTTAAGAATGTAACTAGTGTCGGTCTTCATAATTTTACTTGCCAAAATAAATTTTATTATTAAGAAAATGACTTATTAAAGCATGGGTTTCATGCTTGTGTCAATATTTTCTAGGTCAAAGCCTCCATTGAAGGCTTCTAGTTTTTATCTTGAGTCATTAGATTCATTGTCATTTTTATTAGACCCTTCTTGGTTTTTTGTATCATGTAAAAATAATTATTTTTTAGTCAAAAAGGTTATTTGACACCTCCACACCAAGTCGACCCTATCCCCAAGAAGTCGGCCTACATTAGGGCGTTTCGACCCAACAAAAAGGATATAAATAGAGAGGCATTTCGACCTATTTGGATCACTCACTAAGCATGTTCAATCTTCAAGGAAGAGAAGATGGAAAAGAGAGTGAAGTAGTTGGAGAAGGACGAAAATTTTTGGGAATACCTAATTCAATTTTCTAAGCTATCTATATCTCACCCATGTGAAGTTTTTGGGTAGTTTTTTGGGCTGAAAATTATGTGTCTACTGCAAGTTAGAAATTTTTTTGATAGGGGCCAAAGTTCTGTTGTTGGGGACCAAAATTATGGACTGAAGTTGTTACTTAGGAGTTTTTACTTGGAGACTTTGACAGGGATTTTCTATTGAATAGAAGGGTTGAATTGGTGGTTTTAGGAGGTCTTTGTTTAGGTCTAAGAGGTCTTGGAGTGTCTCATCTTGATTTAAATCTACTAGTGGAAGAGTTGGACTGGGCTTTCCCATTGAAGGGGTTTTTCCCTTGTTAAGAACCTACATCTTGTGTATCTTGTTCTTGTGATATTCATATACATATAATTTTGAAATTGTTTGATGAAATATAAACTAATAAGAAGTAAAATAAGCCAACATAATTCACAAGTAATTATCAAGAAAGAGGAATCAAACCATAATTCCTATAAGCATTGATTTCTCAACACATGGAAATATTTACAAGAGGGATTCGAAAAAAGAGTTGTCATATAGGTGCTCCAAAATCTATAAAAAATAGTTTTATTGAAGCTTGATATCCTTGTAGGAGTTAAAAGAGAGAAAAGGTGTCAAGATCTAGAAGAAACACGAATATCCTTCCTTCTAATGTGCATGTTGAGCAGACATTCT
This sequence comes from Pinus albicaulis, assembly GCA_034641835.2. NCBI lineage: Eukaryota > Viridiplantae > Streptophyta > Pinopsida > Pinales > Pinaceae > Pinus > Pinus albicaulis. Next base: position 637,317,239 of record CM076581.1, on the reverse strand, counting down.
TTGTTAAACATATAACAACATTAAATATTCATGAAATCCATCATCATAAAATAATGGTTCCTTTAATCCTAAATGATGATACATACCTTTTAAAACCTCACAAGTTTCTTCTTTCAATCCTCGTGAAGGTTAGGAGAATTTTTTAGAGAGCATGTTTCTTAAAGACATACAAAGTGTAGTGTAGATTCGTGCTTGCACAAAAAGGAGTCTATTATTGCATATCACTGCAATGCTCCATTAAAGGCTCATGATTAATCAATATTAATTTTGTATATTATAAATGCAAAATAAATAAATTAGAATGCACATATTGATGATATGTTAAATTCTTACAATGTTAAACTTCTTAGACTACGATTGTCGATTTTAATCTAGTTGTTTCTCAACATGTAGTCATGAAATATATTGCAAAGTATGCTTCAAAAGTAGAAAATATGTTACAAATTTTTCGATATTTGATGAAAATAATTGAAAACATAAAAGACATTGGATATCCTTCTTTGTGTGCATAAAAAATTTTCCTCGTAGAGACATATATTTTTTAAACCGTCTTACAGTTTTCAAATTTATTATCCTTTACATAAATTTGGATTAAAAAAAAAAATACTAAGTAAAACTTTTATAACTTTCAAACTAACTTTAAATAATATAACTAAAATTATTATAAACTTTTCATGATGATAACTCGAATGACATACAATAAAAAAATACTATTGAATAATGTCTTCATCGTTATAAAAAAAAATTCAAATTTTGAGGAAAAGTTAACAGTACAAATTATAAGAATTTAATCCCTTCAATATACTTTATATCTCTAATAACCTTTTATAAAATATCTTTTATATTTTAATAAAAATGTTTGACAACTTTGGACATATTTTTTTATCCAAGATACTTCATTACCGTTCTTGAAATATTATAATTTTCCATTAGCCAAATATGTCAATTCCGTAGTAGCCAATTCATTTTTAAAAATATATGGATGGTAGTTATAAAGAAAGGCATCAAACAATATTTTGTATGTTAGCTATAAGGAAAGGCATTGATCCCATATCTTGAATGATATGACACTCATTCTATCCATGTGTGTGCTCCTCTATTGGGCATTCTCAATTGTGGTATCCCTTGAAGTTAAATCATGATTTATGCATAAGAAATAAATTTTGGTTATTTCAATGGCTTGGTTTGATGAAATTTATTTGTTCATATGCTTAATCTATAATGGTTTCATGTGACTCTGATTTGTTCTAGTTATCAACATGTTTAATTTGAGTAAATATTAATAAAATTCATATTAAAAGGTAAGTATACATATATTTGAATGGTTCTTTTAGAATAATTAATTATTAGGTTACTTAATTCAATTTGGTTAGTAATGCAAATATAATGTGTCCTAAAGCACTGATTTTCCATCTCCCTATAAGCTCAAATAACATAATTAGGAAAATTAAGTGGCCCATTATCCATGCATCTTTTCTTTCGCAAGGAACAAACATCACATAGTGTAATTAGAGGAATTGTAAAGGATCATCGCATATCCACATACTTTCAATTCAAACACTTTGTATGCCCAATATTCACTTTAAACACACCATCACAACACACACTAAATTCTCTTAAAATTTGTGCAAAGGGTATCCTCTTTTGGAATCTTTGTACTTAGTTTATTTCGAGTTTATATTTTGGCATACCTTAAGCAAAGCAAAGAACCTTTTAAAATAAAAGCTAACTTGAACCAACTAAATTCCCCATAGGGGCCACAAAATAATTTAATAGTTCATGGTAGGACCACGAGGGTAGGCATCACATAAGCTGCCATGATTTTTTTCATTGAAAAACATAGAAGTTGTCTTTTAGGGTGCTTTCAAATCCTACACCATCCAATGACAAACTTGGTAATGATAAAACCCATGAAGGGGTCAAGACTTAGACGATGGATTATCATGGGCCCCATTGTTGTCTCCTAACATATGGAAGGGGCTTTGGATCCAAAGTTGACACCTAGAAGTTGAGATTCAGTCATTCCCACTGATCATAGGTAACTTGGTGGCCAAATATTAGGGCATATTCCCCTATAGATATATAAATTTTAATACAATTATGTATTTCCTGGATTCTCATGATCTACAATTATATGCCATTTTTAAACACAGAATCGCTTCTACAAAAATTATTGCGGAAATTTAAAACATGATCGCCAATTGCAAGCACATGAAAAAAGGTCAATTGCACATAACACAGATGTTTTTACCAGGAAAGCATAAAGCTAAAAACCCCACTATCATATATTATGTATATATCATGGATCATGAAACAATCTCATACAAAACTCTAATCCAAGAGCTCTCACTACAATATACAATTGTCTCACACTGTCATACAAAAATTGGCAAATACATGCGCCAATTTACTGCCTCCTGACAGCCCGCCTCCACTGCGCAATCCCTACTAATAAAAATCCCTAAAAGAATGAGATCATGCTTGCCTTGACTTTGAAATCCTCATGGGAACATCCAATGTGTGTGTGATTGCATGAGTGCACCCACTAATGTCGCAACTGATAGTCAAACTGTCCCTTTCACCTATCTCTCAACTGGGTCTCCATTGGATCTGACATGCATGTAGTTAACAGTAGTAAATCTTCAGTTGTATGTGAGACCATTGATTGTGAATTAATTAAATAATCAATTCAATGATCTCTCACTAGTGTATGTTTAGTTACAACTAGCACAACTGATTTTAACTCACTTAATTGAGTTAAACTACTTTAGAACTCACATAACTACACATCCAACTTTGTTACAACTTAGAATCACTCAGTTACAACTAATTCCACTTGCATGTCCCACAAACCAACCACTCAACTTGAAATTCACTTAGCTAACTGATTTGACACTTCAGTTAACTATTTCCAAGTGCTCATTGATAATAGATTAATGTTTATTTTCCAATTATTATTAAGAGATAATAATAATCGACATGCATTCTATAAATAGACATGTGATCTATAAATATACTTCGCACATGCATCTAAAAATAGAACATCGTCTATAAATAGAATTTTCTCACATTCTATAAATAGACATCATATATAAATAGAATTTGCTCATGCATTCTAAAAATAGACTTCCACCTAAAAATAGCCTGAGGCTCCATCCTAGTGTAGGTGCTTAGTATTCACTAGGATCATAATCTTGTTGAATCTCAACACTCCCTCTTAACAAGAAAGGGATTATCCTTCTCCCCGATCCTGTCTCTATGGTATTCAAATTTTCTCTTGGTGAGCACCTTCGTCAGAATATCTGCATCCTGATCTTCTGTAGGAATGTACTAAAGCAACATGATCTTCTACTGCACAAAATATCTGATATGATTATACAGGATATCTATATTCTTAGATCTATCATGAAACACATGATTAATTGAGAGTTTAATGCAACTCTGATTATCACAATGAATCATTGTCGGATCTAAATGAGAACCAAACAAACAAACCAGGATCTTTCTCATCCAAATAGTCTCACATGCACCTTGAATTTCTACCATGTATTCCGCTTCCGCTGAACTAAGTGCCACGGATCTTTGTTTCATGTTGTAACAAGTAACAACTGTAGATCTGATACTAAATATCCCCCCTGATGTGCTCTTTCTATCTGTTGGGCTGCCCACCCAATGTGCATCTATGAAGCCATGGAACTTCACCTCATCCGTCTGTATGTACCACAGGCCATACTCAAATGTACCCCTCAAGTATCTCAGGACATGCTTGCCCGCCTTTCAAAAGAGCTTGGTAGGCTTAACCATCGCTTGACTAAGCTGGTTCACTGCATAGCATATGTCTGGTCTTGTATTCACTAAATACATTAGCGAACCCACCAACTATCTATAGACAATAGCATCCACTACCTATCCAGATGTAGCATCCTATTTTTTCCAGTTTCCTAGAAGAGGAGTATCCATGGGTTTGCAGCCCTCCATGTGAAACTTACCCAATATCTCCCTTGCATATTTTCCTCGAGACACAAAAATTTCACCATCTCATTTCCATATTTCCAATCCAAGGAAATAATGAAGGAGGCCCATATCCTTCATCTAGAACTCCTTTGCAAGGTCCTCCTTTCATGAGTGTATCAATTTCTCATCACCAGTCAGTATTAAATCATCAACATAAAGAACAATGATTAAAATATTACCCTCCACCACAATTTGGTATAGGTTTGCATCCGCCTCACTCTTTGTGAACCCAATTCCGGTGAAATAGTTTTCTATCCGAGTGTACCAAGCACAGGGTGCTTGCTTCAGCCCATACAACGCTCTTTTGAGTCTACACACATGTGACTCACTGCTAAAGATCACAATTCCTTCAGGCTGCTCAATGTACACTTCTTCCTCAATGATCCCACTGAGAAACGTAATCTTCACATCCATCTAATGAATGTGCCAACCCATCTATGCTGAGAGAGAAAGGATGGTCCTTATGGAAGAATACCGTGCGACAAGTGCAAAGGTTTCTTCATAATCAATCCCCTCAATGTGTGAGAAGCCTCGGGCCACAAATCTGGACTTGTATTTCTCAACACTCCCATCAGCAGCTTGCTTTACCTTGTAGATCCATCTCGAACCTACCATTGAATTATCAACCAGCCTTGGAACAATTTCCCAAGCATTATTTCTAACAATGGAGTCATACTCCTCCACCATTGACGCTACCCATGTGGGCTCCTGCACTGCTTCTTGAAAGGAAGATGGCTCAGTCACAATACATTTTCTCATGAGATCCATGTATCTAGTAAATCGATCAAGAGAATGTATTTTTATGCGTTGTGAATTAGGGGCTCCTACGTTCTGTGCAGCATCAAGCCTCAGCCTATTAGCTTATGTGGTACCCCTTCTGCCAGTTCTGATGTTTTTCTTTGTGTGAGTGGACTCCTCCACTCCATGAACCTCCTCCTCTGGCTGATCCACATCTAGAGACTCATCTTTGGGAACCAGCAATTCCTCCTCTGCATGAAAGTCTAGTTCCCTCTTAAGCGACCACCGCATGGCTTTCCCCTCATCGAATTTTATATCCCGTCACATAACAGTCATCTTACTGTTAGGCAAATACACGCGATAATTATGGGGTGTTTCTTTTTACCCCACAAATATCCCAACTTCAGCAGTCGGCTACAGCTTCTTCCTGGCGTTCTTGGCCACATGCACATAAACAGATGAGCCAAAAATCTTAAAGTGAGAAACATTTGGCTTCTTACCAGTGAAAGCTTATTCAGGTGTACTCATGCAAAGTACTCTATGAGGACAATTTTTTTGCACATAAACCACAGTGTTGCATGCTTCTGCCCACAAATGCATTGGTAGGCCCTGATCATGCAACATCGCTCGTGTTGCACCCACAATCGTTCTATTCTTCCTCTCTGCGGACCCATTTTGCTGTGGGTTATGAGGCGCTATGAGTTCCCTTTGAATTCCTTCTTTACTGCAGAAGTATTTGAATTCATGTAATATTCCCAAAATTTTAGCCTTAAGCTAAATGGAATATTATAGTTTGTTTTATCACTAGGTAGGTGAATAAATGGGTAGGAAGGCCCATAAGTCTCCTAAGAAGCAATAAAAACACTTCAAGTGTGAAAGGAGACCTTTTTCAGCAGCTAAATAAAGTACCTCCAAGTGTGAACAGGGTTGGATTATGCTGATTCAGTCAAATTTGACCAAGTCAACAGTGTTGTTATGGAGGAGTGGAGATAAATTGAGGAATAACGCAGTTTTGGAGGGAGACTAATTTGATGAAGCAAATGACCTAATTGAGTGGGGCCAAGGGCAAGTGAGTTCATAATCTATATAAGGAAGAGGATAGAAGCTATATGAGGGCATGTTTTATATTATTATTTTGATATTGTTCTGCTTAGACTTTTGCTTCCTCTTGTTGTTTAGAAGGGTTGCAGTGTTGTTTAGCATCGGGTGTTCCCGAGCAGGAATCCCACCTCTTTCCTTGAGAGGCCTCTTGGAAGAGTATTGTATTCATTTCCACATTCAGGTTTTCAGGCCAAGCTACAGCTTTCTTCATCAATGCAGTTTCTGTAGGTTATTGTGCTGTGTTGCAGGGTGCAGCAGTGCAGGATTAGATCGGGTGTCTTCAGAGCTAGTTTTTCAGTGGAGGAATATTTCCATCCATTTGGAGGCCTGTAAAGAAGCCCCTTAGGCTTATTTCACACATTTTTCACTAGGCCAAGCAGTATTCATCCCCTATAGCATAGTTTCAGTCTTGATCTGCGTTATTTTAGGGAGGAGTTGCAGGGGTAGTTGCAGGGATTGTTTTGGGAGGATATTTCTTCAGTGGAGGAGCCACTCTTTCATCCGAAGGATATGTTGGAGGAGGGTTGTATATTTATACATCAGCTTCAGCCATATCTTCTCATTTCTATTGTTGTAGCATATCTTCAGCCCTAGGGCTGCAACTTACATTGGCACATTGTGTGCATTTTCTAGAAACCCTCTTAGGTTGTCTTGGAACGTTGATCTAGTGCCCAGATCTGTATGTTTAGATTCTATTGGGGCCTATATCAGTATTTTTACATCACTGTATCATCTCCAGTTGTATTTATGCATAATATAACTTTGTTTTAGCAGCACTCCAGCATTTTTTCATTTTGTATATTTTAGGAAATCCTTTCCGGATTGCCTTGAAATTGTGTTTAGGAGTCTAGATCTTCAATCCCAACATTGTATGAGTTGTATATTTTCATATTTTTGTATTGACACTTTCCAGCAATAGTTCTACTTAATAATACTGCATTTTCATAGCCTTGGACACTTTTTTGTGTAGCAGTGATCTTATATTTTATGTACATGTTTCTTGAGGCTAATTTTGCCTATCTTGAGTGACTCTTTCCTCAAGATTTTGTATACATTTGTTGTTATAATGCTAATATGATGGCTATATGTTCTTCTCACATTCCATTAGTTGATTTATCACTGCTATTTCCATTATTGTGTTCATATATTGCTGCATCCCCATTTTGGGATATTACAATTCGTTAGAGATGTATTCTCCACCATTATCGCTCCTCAGATCCTTCACTTGCTTCCCCGACTCTTTCTCCACCAATGCCTTAAACTCATAGAAATTTGAGAATGTTTGATCCTTCTTATGCATGAATAATATTCATCATTTATGAGAAAATTCATCAACAAAACTAGCATAATACCTGTTTTTTGTTGTTGAAGCAACCGAGAATGATCCACACACATCTGTGTGAATTCTATCCAGCATTACCAACGCACATTTCTCCTTTTCATGAAAGGTGGACTTTACATACTTCCCCATGGTGCAAACCTTGCACTAATCAAACTGAGCAAGTGTTCCCATTGGAAATTCAATAGATATTTGATGCATGACTTTCAAGGCTCCATGATGAAAATGGCCCAATCGCCTGTGCCATAATTCGCCCTCATCTTGGCTCACCACTTTTTCTGCCTTTCCCATCATGGAAGTGCAGCCCTCTACCTCCATCTTGTAGAGATTCAACTCGAATCCCTATCCTCTTGGCTTGACCCGTTGTTTTGTGTTGCAAGAAATCTTTTCCATCGCTGAAAACAACGCCATAGCCTCTGTCCTCCAACATCGCGACTGAGACCAAGTTTTTCTTTAGACCTTGAACATGCATAACATCTTTCAATTGAAATGTTTTACCTGAATCCCTCTCAAAGGTAATGGTACCAATTCCGCTCACATTGTATCTTCCATCTTCGCCCATCTCTATATGCATTTGGATATCTTTCTTCTCCATGTCACTAAAAATCTCCTTATCTCCCGTCATGTGGAAGGAAGCACCACTATCAAGATCCCACACCGATCCCATTAAGCTTGACACCAAGCACACGATAAAAAAGAAATCAAGTTAAAATTGCGAGGCAAGGGCCTCACCAGCTGCAACTCCAGCAACTTTCTTCTTCTTCTTCTTCTTCTATGGGCAGTTAGTGGCGAGATGCCCATGTTCGTGACAGTGAAAACACTTCACCTTTGACAAATCCAACTTCTTTCCTTTAGACTCGGATTTTGAGTGGAATTTCTTCCCCTTCCCTTTCCTTTCCTTGGCAGTAAAATCACAATCATCTTCATCATCATTCTTTTATAAAGAGCCATCTCTGGTGTTCCACCTGAACTCCTCCTACACTAGATCCGACCACAGTCGTTCCCAATCCGGTAGTTTTTCCCATCTGTTGACAGAGTCTTCATAATTGTGCCAACTCTTAGGAAGTCCCAAGAGAGCCAAGCTCACCAAATCATCATCAGCAATAGTGATTCCCACACTCCCCAATTCATCCTGACATTGGACAAAATTTGTGAGATACCTTGGAATATTTTCACCCTTCTCCATCTTGATCTTTCTGAGTTTATCCTTCAGCAAAAATTTCCTATGGTCATTGCTGCTTTGGAAAATATCCGTCAAAGCCTTCCACATAGCATACGAAGTGGCTTTCCCATGAAGGCATGAGACAATGTGGTCTCGTACAACTTCCAATAGAATTCTTCTCGCCTTCGTTACTTTCTTTTTCCATGCATCAAGTAATGCATCATTCGTCGAAGTGGGCTTAGGAACATCACTGTCAGTGAATTCCTTCAAGCCATTATCTTCAAGCACCGCCTCCATCCTAACCTTCCAGGAAATGTAGTTCGAACTTCCCTCAAGTGCATACTCTAACTGCAAGCCTTTGAAAGCCACTTCGATGTTAACTCAATTTTCGCACCAAGAAATTCTTGCAGCAAATTCAAATTGTTTCCACCAAGAAACTCAGCTACTACTTCAAAATTACAATCTTTTTTTTCTCCGATACCATGTATAAATTTTAATACAATTATGTATTCCCTAAATTCTCCTGATCTAAAAATTATATGCCACTATTAAATACAGAATCACTTCTACAAAAATTCTTGCATAAATTTAAAACATGATCGCCAATTGCAAACACATGAAGAAAGATCAATCACACATAACACAGATGTTTTTACCGGGAAAGGATAAAGCTAAAAACCCCACTATCATATATTATTTATATATCATGGATCATGAAACAATCTCATACAAAAATCTAATCCAAGAGCTCTCAGTACAATATACAATTGTCTCACATTGTCATACAAAAATCGGCAAATACATGCGCCAATTTACTACCTCCTAACAACCTGCCTCCACTGCGCAATCCCTGCTGATAACAATCCCTGAAATAATGAGATCCTACTTGCCTTGACTGTGCAATCCTCATGGGCACATCCAATGTGTGTGTGGTTGCATGAGTGCACTCACTAATGTCACAACTGATAGTCAAACTGTCGCTTTCACCTATCTCTCAACTGGGTCTCCACTGGATTTGACATGCATGTAGTTAATAGTAGTAAATATTCAGTTGTATGTGATACCACTGATTGTGAATTAATTAAATAATTATTTCACTGATCTCTCACTAGTGTATGTTCATTTACAAATAGCACAGCTGAGTTTAACTCACTTAACTGAGTTTAACTACTTTACAACTCACATAACTACACATCCAACTCTGTTACAACTTCGAATCACTCAGTTACAACTAAGTCCACTTCCATGTCCCACCAACCAACCACTCAACTCGAAATTCACTTATCTAACTGATTTGACACTTCAGTTAACTATTTCCAAGTGCTCATTGATAATAGATTAATGTTTATTGTCCAATTATCATTAAGAGATAATAATAATCGACATGCATTCTATAAATAGACATGCGATCTATAAATAGAATTTGCACATGCATCTAAAAATAGAACATCATCTATAAACAAAATTTTCTCACCATTATAAATAGACATCATCTATAAATAGAATTTTCTCATGCATTTTAAAAATAGACTTCCACCTAAAAAATCCTGAGGCTCCATCCTATTGTAGGTGCTTAATTTTCACTAGGATCATCATCTTTTTGAATCTCAACAATAGGTAGTAGGTCTGGGTGCACTCCACCCAAGGGGATTATGGCCAGGCTAATGGAAGCATCACCAAATCTTTCAGGACATATCCCCAATACCCCCCACTATAACCCTCCCCATACTTTTGTTGGTTTTTGGTTGTTGGAAATGTTTCTAGTACTTTCAGGACACGACCCCCGTACCCTATTATAAAATATTCACAAGGCCCAATTACTACCCTAACAAAAGGACATTAGGACTATTTAATATTTTTTATCATATGCAAAACCTCACAAAGCATTTTTTTTTATTGCTTCACACATTAGAATTAAAGATAAAATTAACCATTTATTTTTCTCTTCATCTTATGTATGTGATTCATTTAGTTTTCTAAACGAAAATCCCCCTCACCATATTTTCCCACACACTTACTAGGGAACCATAGGGGACCCAAGGGTTACCTGTCACTCTAGGCAGCTACAAGATCTTCCACCATTACCAAGAGGAGTTCCTGGTATCTCACCATTAAGGCATAGAAGACAGGACCAAGCCACCTTGTTTGGCACTTCCATTATTGGAGCCACTTTATTGGTTTCTAATTCTTCTCAAGGCACCCCCACCACCATCCCTCGGGGTAGTACAAGCACTACCACACATGGTACTCCAAACAACCCCACCTCGTAGGGCACTCCAATGAATACTACCCCGCAGGGTATCAATACCAATACCAACTCCAACACACAAGGTCATTACATCATGGCTAAGACAAACAATATACCATTTGTTGCTTCCATAGATCTCTAATATTTGACAAAACTCACAAATGATCCCATTTCCCATAATCAATAATGGCCCCCCATGCCAACCAAGTTATTATCAAATATCCTTAAATTTGAAGGAAAATAGGGAGAAGAACCTACTAATCATATCATGACCTTCCACCTATGGTGATTTCTTAAATAAACATGTGTATGTAATATTAATTACTTATGATTCACTCACTTTTATATTTTGTATTCCACTATGCAGGGATGGAAATTTATCAACCACATGAGGAACAAGTTGCTCCCTATCAAGTCGGTCAACCACTAGAGGAACAAGATGTGCTTTATCAAGCTGCTTAACCACTAGAGGAACAATATGTGCCCTATAAATTTGATCAACCACCAAAAGAATGGGTTGTGACCTCTCAAGTTGAAAGAATAAAAGGGATTTGCAGTGGTTTAGAAATGGTGGACGGTTTGTAGAAAATTTGGATGTAATCTTAAGAGACGACCTTGGGGAACCTATCCTTGATCACACTATTAGATAGAATGTCAGTAACATCATTAAATAATATTTTGAAGAACATGCATTTGTTGCACAAACTCAGATATTGCATGGGTTGATCAAACTTAAGAAACTAAAACATGCCACAAAGCTTTCAGGTATTCAATGTAGGTTTTAACCCTGTACAAAAATTACCTGCAAACAAATTCTAAAAACAAAAAAATAAACAATGGCAAGAACATAAAACAAATATATACAAATATTTTCCCCTAGATCCCAAAACCGGGACTTCCAGATTTATTTTTCATTATATTATTTTCAACGTTACGATAAATATATATACACCTTGAAGCATTCATAAACCCTAATCCATTAACCCTAGATTAAAACATAACCTTAGTTCCCTTGACCAGATCTACAAAATACCATGGGCATAAAACCATAATGCCAAAAACCATGTGAAAAACCCATGCACAAAACGATAGGTAGGTTTTCCCACCTATTATAGGGTCCAAAATTTTTCCCAGAGCGCTGCCCCGAACCCCGTGTAGGGGGTTTTCCGCCCCCCTACTGTGTCTGACGCAACAAACAGGTACAATTGTTTCCCACCCCCCCACATATGACTAGTCGTGGAAATAATATAACATACACCCAAATATCTCCCTCTTGTTATTTTCTTTTACACACAGGGGGTCACTTGAGAGTGTAGTCATTGGTCCAGCCCTACAATGCCATTTTTTTCTCTACACCAAGAAAACTTCTCAATTCTCACACACTTGGTCAATGCATCTAAAACATTCTTTAAAGTGTTAAAACCTTTTTTTCCTCAACCATATCCCTCACAAAGTTATATTGAACATCAATGTGCTTTGTCTTTGAATGGTATGCAAGGTTCTTTGCCAAGAAAATTGCACTTTGGGTGTCACAGTCTATCCTTATAGATCGTTGTACCAAACCCATACTTGAATGGAATCTCTAAAACCAAAATGCTTCCATGCTTGGATGAGTGGCTTCCATGTATTCAACCTTTGTAGTTGAAAGAGCCACTACAGTATATATTTTGCTCATCCAACTGACTACTCCTCCAAATAGGTTAAACACATACCCACTTGTATATCTTCTTTGATCTAGATCTCTAGCCCAATCTGCATCAACAAAGCCATGAATGTCATAAACTCTATCCAATCCTGCTCTTCCTTGGTAGCACAGACCATAATCACTAGTGCCACCCAAATACCTGAAAACTCGCTTCACTGATGTCCAATGCTACTTCCCTATATTTGACATAAACCTGCTCATTACTCCCACTGCATGTGATATGTTTGGTCTAGTACATATCATTGCATACATTGGGATACAAAATGGACTTGCATACGGAACATGGGACTTGTGCTCTTCCTCTTCTTTTGTCTTGGGAAGTTGTTCAATAGATAAATTTACACCTAAGGGAATAGGAACCTTCATAGGTTTACTATCATGCATATTGAACCTCTACATTATTGTCTCGACATACTTCCTCTAGTTTAACTAGAGCTTCCTCTTTTCTCAAACTCATTTAATTTACATGCCCAAAATATAGTTTGTAGCACCAAGATCCTTCATGTTGAATTTGGAGGAAAATTAGGTCTTAAAAACCTGGATAATTTCTTTGTCATTTCCAATCAGCAACATATCATCCAAATACATGACCAAATAAATAACACGGTCACCAATTAATTTAAAATACACATAGTGATCTTCTTTTCTTCTAGTGAAGCCAATTCCCCATATATATGTGTCAAATTTTCGATACCACATCCTTGGTAATTGTTTTAACCCATACAAAGAATTTTTGAACCTTGAATACCAATTCTTTTGTACCCTTCACCACAAATCCTTCAGGTTGCTTCATGTAGACCTCTTCTTCCAGATCCCCGTGAAGAAATTTTGTCTTCACATCCATCTGTTCTACCTCAAAATCAAAAGCAACAACAACATATAAAAGTAATCAAGTAGAAGCTAACTTGGAAACAAGAGAAAAAATTTCACCAAAATCAATTCTGACGCCTGAGAATAACCTTTTACTATGTGTTGGGTCAATTTACTATGTAAACTAACGCAAGTATTTATTATCGATCTGGGCTAGTGAAACTTAGAAGCATCACCAAAGTATATGGGTTTCAGTTATGATAAATTTAGAAGATGATTTATCAATGATTAAGGAAATGCATATTACAAATATAAATCTAAATTTAACCATTTCTAAATTCAAGTGTGCAATCTGAGAAGCAGAAGAATCTCCTAACTTAAGAGATTTGTTTGTCCTTCTCTAACAAGATTACCTCATGAATTAGAAATCAAAAGCTACTAATTGAACAATAGATTAAGATACATGAATAAATAATTGAATATGCTCTTCACTGAAGAGTTCCTGGTTTTCCTTCATCATATATTCATTTATCAGTAATGCTATTGTTAGAAACAGGAATTTAGAAAAGCATGTAAAAGCATAAAAATATGATTTCTAACTGAAGATATTAATTAGATAGAAAGGATTTTTAACTTAAACATGTGTTTTTCCTTTCATATGAAAAATAATAATGATCATTAGATTCATCAATACTCATAAATAATCAGCATAAACAAGTTAAGCATAAGCAAACTAATCCAGAAATTGCATCTACAAATAAACTAGGAAGTGCACTTAGCTCAGTGTGGGGGCCCTCCACCCTTGCCTCGCACACTGAAGTTGTTTTCAGATACTTAAAACTTCAATCAATAAACCAGCATATAACAGCAGAAAATAGGATAGAACAGATCTTCAATTATGTCTCCAAAGTCTCAGAAATAATAATGTTAAGTCACACAATTTATACATATCAATGCCTTCAAAGTTTGAGGCTTAAATACATAAAGTATCTAAAAATTTCATCTAAAATAGATCCTATAGTCATGAATGTCCTTATCTTATCCAATCAAGTCAAATTCATCCATCAAATCCATCAAAATCTAGAAATCCCACAAAATAAGAATTTTGACCTAGTTTCTAGGGATCCTCCATAAAGACAGGTCTTGTTTGACCACCTTTGACCGGGCCTATTAAAGCTCGGTTTGACTGTACCAACTGGTGTACACTTAATCAAAATTCCCAAGCCTTATATAAATATATCCAGCTTGAGCCCAAGTGTCTTGAAAATATGCAAACCATGAGGCCATTACAAGAATTTGTAATGCTCTCTAAAAATGCACTTAAATTTCAATTTTTACAAAAACTTATAATAATTGAAAAACATAATTTAAATACCTGTATATGCATTTTTTGGTCAAAATAAGGTGGATATGATGAGGTATAGATGGATAGTATGGAAAATAATATATATTTCATAAACAAAAAGAGATCACAAACGAGGGCCAACATCTCTCCCAAGTTGATGTTCAAGCATGTCCTCATGCTTGCTTTTTCCTTTTGGACCTCCTGAGCTCTAATGTTGATCCCATTCCTAATCCTAAAACTTCCTGTTGTGTTGCATATAAAAGAGAAGCCATATCTTTGCATTTTTCTTCCTTGTAAATTGAGGTCTCGACCTTCTGTTTCTCATACTTGGCCTTCTAGTACTTTTTATCCTGAAGCCACCTGAATGCTTGTGTGTAAAGAAGATTGTTTTTGGTTTTCAAACTTCCCATTTCTTCACTTATCTTCTCTTTTTCTTTAACCAATTTTTCATTATTTGTCTTATAGATTTCATTTTCTTCTTTGAGGTGCCTCTCCATTATTCTGCTTACCTCCAAGCTATCAGTTAACTCTCTGACCCTACTAAGCTTTTGGTCTTCCTCCTCGGTATTTTTAGAAACTGAAGTAGCTTCAACCTCATGATTTTCAAAATAAGAATCTTTGTCTACAGTATTTTCATAAACTTCTTGTTGCAACCTCTCAAGGATTTCATTTTCTCTTTCAGCTAAAGGAGATGTCTCTATGACTTGTACTTCTGGTTCTGCTGAATTCCTCTTTTTTTGTCTCTTGGAAATGGTCAAAAATGATGTTTCCCTCTCTACCATAAATGTTTCTTGTTGTTTCTTTGACCTAGTTTTAGGATAGAGAGGTGAATGCACAATATTTCTTGTTTCCTGCATTGGTTTAATTTTGTTTTCAGTGACTTGCTCTACAAAATTATTTTCAATTAGGAAATTTTCCCAAAACATTCCCTTAGATTTCAGTTGGTAATCCACAAGGATTTGTATGAGTCCCTGGTGATGAATTTGGGCTTCTTTAGGTTTGGTCTTAGATTTTACACTCTCAATCATCTTCATCAAGTTTTTATAAAAGAAGTAGGGAAAATTGATCCTGATATATCCTTTAATATGTTGAAGTAACCTAAAATGGTATAGGTGTACTACACTATGTCTGTTATCACAGGTGAAAAACTTTTGAATTATCAAAACTAGCTCAGCCTAAAGTTTATTGAACTATTCCCTGGGAATCCCTTTTGACCTATCAAAAGAACCCTTTCTGTTCTTATCCAAGAAGAAGGTCCAACCCTTGTCTTTGAAATGCAATCCCTTGTGGTATAGTTCACCTGATGATGGCAACTCTAAAGCTTTGGAAATATATTCTGGAGTTAAAGGAATATGTAAACTACCCACCATAGTTTCATCCTTTTTGCAATTTTTTGTAAACTCTCTTGTGATATCCTCATTGTGCCCTTTGAATCTTTGAAGAAATTCTATTAAGCCTGATTGATAAAGTTTCTCAATTGTTTCCCTACTCCAATGTTCAATTTGAAAATATTTGGGCTCTGTTATTGAATTCATATTGTTTGAAAACATTTGATGTACCCATATACTATCATTAACTTCATTTTTGTAAACAAAAATTCAAGTACTAGATGTTATCACAGTAGTAAGGCTTACCTCCATTTACTGCTCTTGCCAAGTAATTGAAATTAATCCTTTATTTTCCTTTGGAAGAATGTGACCTTACTGCTTCAAATAGACACAAGATTTGATATAGAGAGGTTTAAGAAAACATTAAAAAAAAATCATGTTTCTACTATCCTACTCTCTATTTGATTCTCTATCTTTTTTAAGTTAAAAAAAACAATCCTCTGCCTCTGTTTTGTAAATTCTTTTACTGTGTAAAAAAAATGAAGTTTTTTTTTCAACAATGTCTTGTGACCCTTCGATTTCATACAAAATTATTTTCCGAAGGCATAGCATGATGTATCTAATATAAATTCACTATTTATGCAAGATAATAGCTCAATTATTTCATCAAAATATCATAATGAGTTCACTATTTTCCTTCAAAAATTCACCAGACTCTGCCCTCTGCTATGAAAAAATACAAAAACATGTTGACTGTGCCTTTTAAACCAATCTTTTTCCACAAATATTGATTTGAATTCTTCTACTGAGTGTGAAAATTAAATTAATCTACTACACAACCCAATTAAAACTAATTCACTCTGCAATTCAAACAAAAACTCTTCATTCTTTGTTTTCATTCATTTTGAAATAGAAGACTATGCATGAGGACGTTTTCAAGTTTACCTATCTTTGCTATGATCCTCATGATTTTCTGCTATGATCCTCGTGATTTCCCTTCTATTTTAACTGAATTCTCTGTGTTTCAATCAGTGCCAATCTCATCAAAACATTCACTCAATATTTTATCATTTACTCATTTCATCAACAGAAGATTTAGTGTTGACTGATGGCAGAGCGTTTATGAGTGGTCTCAAAGCGTTTATGAGTAGTGTCAAAGACAAAACTTATGGCAATGAAAGGTTTTAAAAACTGAAATAGAGGAACACCTTTTATAACTCTCATTTTGTTTAATAACCCCAAGATTTATTCATGCGAATCATTGTTATTTTAAACAAAAAAATCTGAGTTTTCTTCTTACCATATCCTTCATGAGATTTTTCCTCCTGATAGCATGGTTGCATGAAAAATTTGCTGGATTTTTTGGCTTGAAACTTCAGTCAATTCACCTTATCGCTACATTCTTCTCACTACTATATTTCCTACCTTCTTTTTTGTGTTATATTTATTCTATTCTCCTCACAACTTCTACATTGTCTTCTCTCTCGTTTATTTGTTTCTCACAAAGTTGCAAAAATGGATGTGTGTTTTGATTGCATGTCTTTCTTCTCTCACTGAGCCTTCGAGAGGCGATGATGGTGAAAAACACAGTGTATATCAGTTGTTTTAGGTCTTAGTAATGGCAGAAGTGTTCTCAAGAGGTTACACAGTGTTGTAATATGGCATTTGGATTTGTTTTGACCATTCATCAACCACCGCTTGACTAGTGCATGTGTGGCTTATCCTTGACTGTCATGCTGACTCTGGTGTACATTTCGTCCTCTACTTCACTTATTATGCAATCCCTTTCACATTTTTCTTTCATGCTTTACGTTGATGACTATGTCTTCTTCCATCCTCTATTGAAACGCATCATACCTTATTGCATATGTGCCATCATATTTTTTATTCATTTCTTGTATTCACATCACTGTACATCATCATTTCTTCATTCCTCCACTGTTGTATGTACTGTCTCATTATAATTTCGTCCATATACATGCGTCATTGTCATGAATTCATAGCATCATAGTTTAGGTTAGTTTGCATTCCATTGTTTGCATTATGATTGCGCTCTTGCTCCATTACCTTAGCTTATAACCATTTATGATTGCGCTTTTTGCATTTTGTTTTGTTGTTTGAAATAGTTGCGCTATCATATGATTTTAGACTTTAGGTTTGCTCTTTTATTTAATTTTTAAAACTGACCAATGACATGGTCATATTTTTTAAATTAAATATTTATAATGATACTAACCTCTTCTTTGTTGATTGTAGGTCCATCAAAGGTTTAATGTTAAGCCTTTTGTTTATGATTCTTTTGTTTAGAAAAGTAGGGTAGGGTAGGGTATGGATAAGTTATGGAATTTTTATTCATTGGTTAGGATAGTGGTATAGAGATAAATAAAATAGGACTAAGAATCATAGGTGATGAAATGTAGGTAATGTAAATGAAATATAGGTGATAAAAATGTAGGTGATGAAAATGCATAACCAGTACTAAATTAGCTTTACAATTCTAGAATATTTTTGAAAAAAATTGAAATTTTAAGAGCGGATTTTACTTACTATACTCCCTCAAACCATTTGATGTTCATTATGGTCAACATTGTGTTTTTTTTTAATGATAGCTCTTCAGACTATGTAGAGACTTTATTCTGCTTCGCATCTGCTTTGATTTGGAATGATGTTGTTCAGGTCCCTTCTGCAGGTTAAAGTTTGAAATTTCAAGTCCCTTCTACGATGATCTTCAATATTGATGTGGCTCAGGTCCCTTCTGAGATTTTTTATTTCCAGGTCTCTTCTGGCGTAATTTGAAATAATGTTTGAAAATTTCTTTTGTCGTAATGATACAGGTCCATTTCTGAATAATTTTCTCAATAATAATTCAGGTCCCTTCTGTATGTTTTGAAGGATGTACCAGGTTCCTTTGTAATTGTAGTTCATATTCTGTCTTCAATTCACCTGCTAAAACTATTTTCATAGTTTTTTTATTACACACCTTCACCCAAGCTGATGATTAGACTTTTCCTCAAGTCTGACATGTCTTAGAAGGCATATCTGCAAAAATCATAGTAAAGTAAAATGAAAACAAGAGAATTCATATTGGTCAAGCAAGTTGGTTTTCCGATATGAATTCGAGTTTGTATTGTACCAATTTCCTGGATTTTCACAACCAAGCTCTTTTATTATATATATATATATATCATGCTTCTTCTTCTTCTAGAATTATGGGGGGCATATTGCTATGCTGCAACATTTATTCCAGATTTGAATCTATCGAAATTTTTCTCAGAAAATCCTCTTTATTTATAGGCTTATTGTAAAATTTAAGCCTATGTCCATTAACGAAAAATGAAAAATAAGTTTCGTCAATTGTATTTATCTTGACAGGTCCATTATCAAAGATTCTTCAATCTCATATGGCCCAAGCCAATGAGTCGTAAACTTTGCTTTGAAATCTTTGAATTTGGAGTCGAACAAGAGTGCCCAATCTCTTTTCTGAAACAATTTATTTTTTATGAATCGGTCATGCCATTTGATCCTTTGTTCTTGGGCAAGAGATGTGCGCTCTACTGCTTTTTGTCGTATCTCATCCATTTGATTTAGTTCCATAATTCTTTGGTGTTGTGCCTCAGATAATTCCATCCCCAATTCTGCTACTAGCTTGAATGTATGTATTTGAAATTCTATGGGTAATAGGACTTATTTTCCATACACTAACTAATATGGACTGAACCCAGTTGTGTTTTTCCAAGTTATCCTATATGCCCATAGTGCATTTCTCAATTTCTCTGACCAGTCCTTTCTGTTCATTTGTACAGTATTTGTCATAATGTTCTTTAGGACTTTGTTTTTTGATTCCACTTGTATGTTTGCTTGAGGACGATACGGAATTGATTTTATGTGTTTGATCTTGTATTTATCTGTAAGATCTCGAACAAGATTTGATGTGAATTGTGTGCCTTGGTCAGTTACTATCTATCTTGGAACTCCATACCTTGCAAATATCTCTTCAAACAGAAAAGACACAACAGTATCTTATGTAGCCCATGCTACTGCCTTTGCCTCCACCCACTTAGTTAGATAATCTATACATACTATGATGTGCTTCTTTCCATTGGATGGAGGGTTGATTGGTCCCATGAAATCTAAATCCCATTGTTCAAATGGTTCAATCAGAACTTGTCGCTTTAATGAAATTTCATCTGATGTCATTGGTCTACCAATTCTTTGGCAGTTGTCACATCTCTTCACATAGGCCCTGGAGTCTTTGAAGATGGCTAACTAGTAGTAGCCAAGTTTTAGTATGTTGTCCACTTATCTGCAAAATGACCACCACATGGTTCGTCATGACATGGTTTCAAACTTTCAATAATCTCATCTTATCTAACACATTTTCTAATCATTAGGTCAACACCAGTATAAAATAGATCTCCATTGACCCAACTATATCTAGCACTTTCTCTAATTATTATTATTTTCTGTTTATTTGTGTAATGAGATGGTAGGATGTCAGAGATAAATAGTTATCTATATCTGCAAACCATGGAGTTTTGACATTTATAACAAATATATGTTTATCTGGAAAATTATCTGATACCAGATTTGGATTACCAGGTGAATGTAGTCTTGATAGAAAGTATGCAACTTGATTATCTTTTCCTGGTCGATCTTGTAAAGTAATGTTAAATTCTTGCATTAATAACAACCATCTTGTTATTATGCCATTTTTTATTGATTTTTTCATTAAATATTTTATGGTTGAATGATCCGTGTGGATGTAAACTTGATAACCTGTTATGTAATGTCGAAATTTATTAACTGCATGTACTACAACTAACATTTATTTTTCTGTAACAATGTAGTTCAATTCTACTGGTGTTAAATTTTTTCTTATAAAATATATGGCATAATTGAATTGATTCTCTTTTTGTCCAAGTGATTCTCCAATAGCAGTGTCAGATGCATCAGTTGAAATGTGAAATGGCAAAGACCAACTAGGTCCTCGAAGAATGGGTGCAATTGATAATTTTTCTTTTAATTTTTCAAATGCATTTTGACAGTTATTTGTCCATTGGAATTCCACATCTTTCGAAAGCAACTTGAATAATGGCAAAGCTATTTTACTGAAATTTTCAATAAATCTCCTATAGTAGCTTGCATAACCCAAGAAACTTCTAACTTCTTTTTGTGTTGTGGGTAGTGTTAAATTCACAATGACTTGATTTTTTGCTGGGTCCACCTTGATTCCTAAAGAATAAATATGGTGTCCCAACACTATACCTTCATTTAACATCATAAAAAATTTTTCATTACTAAGTGATAGATTTGTCTCTATACATATTTTCAATACTTTTTTGATATTTTTTAAACAATCATCATATGTTGTACCATACACAGTGAAATCATCCATGTAAACTTCTACACACTCATGGATCACATAAACAAAGATTGCAAGAACTGCTCTCTAAAAGTTAGCAAGTGCATTACATAAACCAAAAGGTAATACATTATATACATATGTTCCCCATGGGCATGTGAATGTTGTCTTATCTTCATCTTCCAATGATA
Organism: Pinus albicaulis; assembly: GCA_034641835.2. NCBI lineage: Eukaryota > Viridiplantae > Streptophyta > Pinopsida > Pinales > Pinaceae > Pinus > Pinus albicaulis. Next base: position 637,295,896 of record CM076581.1, on the reverse strand, counting down.
TCTTTATCTGATTGTATCCACTAAATCCATCAAGAAATGAAAAGAATTTCTTTCCAACTAATGAATCTAACACTTGATCAATAAATGGTAAAGGAAAATGATCTTTTAATGTAGCTTTATTGAGTTCTCTGTAATCCACACAAATTCTCCATTTCACATTCTTCTTAGGTACTACAACTAAGGGTGAAACCCATTGACTATCTGAAATAGGATAGATAAATTCGACTTGTAATAGTTTATGTAATTCTTCTTTCACTGTTTCCTTCATCATGGGGTTCATCCTTATTTTTGGTTGCCTTACAGGTTTAATTTGATCATCAGTTTAAATGTGATGGATACATGTTTTTGGATGAATTCCCTACATGTCTGTGTAATCCTATTTTGAATATTTTTGTAACAATGTTATTAGCTTTTCCTCTTGTGATGATTATAAGTTATTACCAATATTCAAATGTCTCTCAGGACTAATCTCAATGATTTTTCTGTTTGAATTGCTAATTGAATTTACAGGAAAAATTCTTTCAAATGTATTTTATAATGATTTTATAGTGCAATTTTCCTGAAAACATTCATTTAAAAGATAACTAGCAGCTTCATATTGAGTTACTCCAAGCTGCTCTGAAATATTTAGTTCTGATATGAATAGATCTAATAAGTCCTCATTTTCTTCCTCCTCTCTAAAATTATAAATTTTATTAAGACTAAGAACATATTGAAGCCCTTGTGATTCCTCTCCATCAAGCCATGATAATAAAGAAGGAGATTGAGCAGGAGGATATAATGTAACATGTTTTCTTTCATCTCCATGTGCAATAATCATAATTCCTGACCTGCATCCAATGTAAGCATCTGTAGTGGATAACCATGGTCTGCCTAAAATTAAGGGATGCCCTCCTAAATTTGCTTTTGGCTACAAAATCAATAAGTCTACAAGATAATCCCATGAATCTAGTGAGACAATGCTATCTTCCAATATACCTTCTAGGACAACCTTAAATCTATCAGCAAGTTCTAATATAGTTGTAGTAGTTCTAATGTTGTTCAAATTCAAATGTTTCATAGTCTCTATAGTCATTACATTGATAGCTGCTCCCAAGTCTATTAAAGTATTTGGCACTGAAAATTTGTTAATCGAAATGGTAACCATAGGAATTCCTGGATCAACATATTTTTCAATGGTTGTGTTTGTGGACATGAGACTAGCTAAACTTCCAATTACCTGGATTGTAGGTGGATCCTTCTTTCTTCTGCCAGATTTTTTAAAGCATAGTTCCTTTATTGTTTTTGCATATATCGGAATATCTTTAATTGCCTGCAACAAAGGAATTTTAACATTTGTGTTTTTCAATTCATCCATAATATTGAATTCAGGCAGAAATATTGGGATATTCTATTGTATCAATCTCTCTGGATATGGTGGAGTCTGAGTCATAATAGATTTACCTTTCTGAATTTTTTGTTCTGGTTGAGATCATTGACTTTGTTCTCCTTGTTTGGTTTGTTCTTCAATTATTGGAGGAGAATATTTCTATAACGCCTTCCCAGACCTTAGGTGGACATCTTGTATGGGAAGAATTGAATAAGTAGGATAATATATTGACTCTTCCACATGATATGTTGGTCTATCCACCTTGTTACATTGATTAGCTATTGGTTGAGTTGGCAGTTGTGTTGGTATAGGAGGTGGTTGGTTAGTAGGCAACTGAATTTTTTGTGGTTGAGTTAGCATTGGTTGATTCTGCAGTGGAAATGGCATTGGTTGATGTTGTTGGAATTGTTGGTATTGAGGATACATATTCTAAGGTGGTTGGTTTCCATAACCATATCCCCTCCAACCTTGTGCAGGTTGGTTTTGATATTGTTGTGGTGGCCAAACCTACCATGGCATTGGTGTATTCCATGAATTTTGAGGATATTGAAAATTATGGGGGTTTTGTTGAGGGAACTGTTGAGGCATCCTTGGTTGCCAAGGTCTCCTTGGTGCCATATAGTAGAGAGAATCTACTCCTTGCACTTATTCTCCTTGCAATTCTTTTAATTTGGAACATTTTTCTATTGCATGATCTTATGTGCAGAGTCCACAAACTTGTATACCTTGCAAAGGAAATTCCCTGAGTGGATGTTTTTTCCTACACTTTGGACAGAAAATTGCTAAGATTTCATCTTTCTCTTCTTTCTTTTTCTTAGCTTTCAAGACATCTACTTGTGTTCCCAAAGTGCTCAAGAGATCTGTTTTGAAATTTTCAAGTAAACTTCCTATTTCTGCTCTTGTTACTGCACTTTCTGCAGATTTGGAAGCTTTTGATGAAATATATCTCTTTCCACTCTTTGCTCTTACCCTAGAATATTTTTGACAAAGTTCAGCAATTTCTTCAAATGGTAAATTGGATATATCCCCTTTTCCCATCACATTAAGGATGTCTAAATATTCATCTCTAATACCCTTAAGAAAAATGGTACGAATGGTATCGGGACTTAGAGAATGATGTTTGGATTTCTGCAAATTGTAAAGAAATATTTCCAAATATTCTTCCAAACTTTCGTCTTCTTGTTGTGTCATTCTAAAAATGTCTTCTTTTGAGTCTCTAGCCCTGCAGTAAGCTTGATACTTTTTAAGAAAAAATTTCTTCATATCATCCCAAGAAGCAATTGCTCCTAATCCCATGAACCATTTCAAGGCTATTGCTTTCAGAGTAGCAAGAAAAATTTGAAACTTGTGTGTGTCATCAATATATCCATAAGTTCTACACAAGATATCAAACTCAAACATGAATGCATCAGGATCTTCTATTGACATTCCATAGAAGTTAGGAAATACAAAAGGTGGAATGTTTTTCATTTTTATTTCTTCTCCTAATATTGATCTCGCATCTAAGATTGGAAAGCCAAAATTAGTTTCCTGATCATTGTTAATTTCTTGGTCATTTTCTTGTGTTCTTCTATTTTGATTTTCTCTTCTTGCTTCTTCCTCTATTCTTCTAAGTTCTTTCGATCTTCTGTCTTCCTCTGCCTTTCTTTCTTCCTCAATTTTTCTTTCTTCCTCTCGTTGTCTTCTGCATCCCTTTGTTGCCTTTCATATTCAAGTATTTGTTCAGGAGTCATGTTTATTCTAGTTGATCCTTCTCCTTCTTCAACCATTTCTTGTTCTGAGATATGTGGTGTTTCAATATGTGGTGGATTTTGTATTTCTTCCACTACTTTGATTTGTTCAAGGACAGGTTTCTCTAGTTGTTCAACAGTTGCTTTTCTTGTATCTTTTTGTTTCCCTAAGGAATGAGGTTCTTTAGGTAATTGTTTTCTTTTTACCTCCAAGGCTAACAAGATTTGTCTTTCAACTAAAGTTAATCTTTGTCCTAACCTCTGTTTTTCTTTTAACTCTTCTATAGTAGGTCTTCCAAGAACCATTGTTGTTAGTCCTGTGGATGAATGAGCTCTTTAGGGGTTTTGTTTCACAAATCTACCCTTCTGATCTCTATCTCTAGGCATAAGAAAACATTACTTAAAAGAAAAAAATATGTTTTTGTTGTTTTTGATGATTTTATATTTTTTTTTTATCTTCCTATTTGACCATTTTGAAATATGCTTCCCTGGAAACAACGCCAAAATGTTGGGTCAATTTACTATGTAAACTAACGCAAGTATTTATTATCAATCTGGGCTAGTGAAAATTAAAAGCATCCCCAAAGTATATGGGTTTCAGTTTTGGTCAATTTAGAAGATGTTTTATCAATGATTAAGGAAATGTATATTACAAATATAAATCTAACTTAAACAATTTATAAATTCAAGTGTGCAATCAAAAGCAGAAGAATCTCCTAACTTAAAAGATTTTTTTGTCCTTCTCTAACAATATTACCTCATGAATTAGAAATCAAAAGCTACTAATTGAACAATAGATTACGATACATGAAGAAATAATTGAAGAGGCTCTTCACTGAAGAGTTCCTGGTTGTCCTTCATCATATATTCATTTATCAGTAATGCTATTGTTAGAAACAAGAATTCAGAAAAGCATAAAAAGATGAATTCTAACTGAAGACCTTAATTAGATATAAATAATGTTTAACTTAAACATTTGTTTGTCCTTTCATATGCAAAATAAGAATGATCATTAGATTCATAAATACTCATAAATAATCAGCATAAACAAGTTAAGCATAAGAAAACTAATTCAAAAATTGCAACTACAAATAAACTAGGAAGTGCACTTAGCTCGGTGTGGGGGCCCTCCACCCTTGCCTCGCACACTGAAGGTGTTTTCAGCTACTTAAAACTTCAATCAATCAACCAGCATTTAAAAGCAGCAAATAGGATGGAACAAATCTTCAATTATGTCTCCAAAGTCTTAGAAATAATAATGTTAAGTCATACAAGTTCTACATATCAATGCCTTCAAAGTTTGAGGTTTAAATAGATAAAGTATCTAAAAAATTCATCTAAAATAGCTCCTATAGTCATGACTATCCTTATCTTATCCAATCAGGTCGAATTCATCCATCAGATCCATCAAAATCTATAAAAATCCCACAAAATAAGAATTTTGACCTAGTTTCTAGGGATCCTCCATAAAGACAGGTCCTGTTTGACTACCTTTGACCGGGCCTATTAAAGCTCGGTTTGGCTGTACCAATAGGTGCACACTTTTAATCCTAGTTCCCAAGCCTTATATAAATATATCTAGCTCGAGCCCAAGTGTCTTGCAAATATGCAAACCATGAGGCCATTACAGGAATTTCTGATGTTGTCTAAAAATGCATTTAAATTTCAATTTTTACAAAAACTTCTAATAATTGAAAAACATAATTTAAATACATGTATATGCATTTTTTGGTCAAAATAAGGTGTATATGATGGTGTATAGATGGATAGTATGGAAAATAAGATATATTTCATCAACAAAAAGAGATCAAATTCGAGGGCCAATACTACCAACCAAACTTTATATTTCCCCATCTTGCCTTCTGCATTCATCTTCTTCTTAAACCACCATTTTCTTCCAATGGGTTTCCTTACAGCCGACAACTCCACTAGATCCCAAACCTCATTTTTGTCCAAAGATGCAATTTCATCAACCATGGCCTCTTTACAGAGTTTTCCATCCTCTGAATCTACTGAATCCTTGACAGTTCTGGGATCATCATCAGTAATATATAAAGAAAATTTTGAACGGAAATCAGAAAAATTATACATTTTTGGTTGCCTTATTTCTCGAATTGATCTTCTCATATCTAGATTTTGTGGCTCTTCATCTTCTGATTCATGTTTTGTTGTAGAGTCTGATTCTTCCTCCTTTACCTCAAACTCTATCTTCCTAGGTTACTTTGGTAGGACTTCATGTTTAATAACATATTTCACCTCTCTAAACACCACATCTCGGATGTACACAACCTTCCTTATTTTTGGGTTCCAAAGAATATAACCTTTTAAACCATCCTTATACCCAATAAAGATGCACCTTTAAAATTTATTATCCAACTTGGTTCTTTTCTTCTTTGGAACATGTACATATGCATCACATCCAAATACCCTCAGATGTGAAATAGAGGGTTCCTTACCATTCCATACCTCATGTGGAGTCTTATCCTCCAATAATGATGAGGGTGATCTGTTAACTAGGTAACATGCAATCTTCGTTGTCTCTGCCTAGAATTAAGATCTTAACCTGACACCATTAAGCATGATTCTTGCCTTTTCCATCAATGTCCTATTCATTCTTTCTGCAAATCCATTTTGCTAAGGTGTGTATGGAGTAGTCTTTTGTCGTGACATACCACACTTCTTACATAACTCTTCAAATTCCTTCTTGAAAAACTCTCCACCATTATCTATCCTCGCTGCCTTTATCTTCTTCTCTGTTCGGTTTTCCACCAGAGCCTTAAATTATTTAAACTTGTCAAAGACTTCAGATTTATTCCTAAGGAAATATATCCATGTATTCCTTGAGAATTAATCTATAAATGATACATAGTACACAAAATTACCAGGTGATGGAACCGAAACAGGTCCAAACACATCATTGTGTACAAAATATAATATGTTGTTTTCCCTCTTATCATCGGAGGGGTAACTCACTCAATTTTTCTTCCGATATACACAATGTTCACATAAATCGAAATCTAGAGATAAATTATACATACCTTCTACCATACCAATACCATGCAATATTCAAAGGCCCTTCTCTCCAATATTTCCAAGACTTTGATGCCATAGCATGGTATTTTCTCTAGAGACCACAAGGTTTTCAGCTCCAGTTTCAAGACCCACATAACTGTTGCACCCATTAACAACAGTGATATCCAGAAGCTTGGAAAGAGTTCCAATCCAAACTCCCCGCATCAATACCAGTGCTCCCTGAACCATCATGCAGGTATCCTTCTCGAACATTGTTTTTACACCTGCATCATCCATATTGCTTACATAAATCAGATTTTTGGCCAATGCAAGAATATGCAGAAAACCAAGAAGTGTTCTAATCCTTCCACCTTGCAACTTCAACTTGAATTTTTTGCGTTCAATGATTTTGGCCTTCCTATCATCCCCTAAGAAGGCATCACCACCATCATATTTCTCATTCTCGCAAAACCACTCCCTATGGGGAGTGAAGTGAAAGGATGCACCTAATTCAATCAACCATGCCTCATGATCTACATGTGTACTTGAAGAAGAAGCCCAGTACATATCATCACCTTCATTTTAGGTGGTTTTTGCCTCTGCAGAAGAGCATCATCAGATCCCTTTCCTTTATTAGGAGCTTTAGACATATAGTCCTTTTTGTAGTGCCCTTCCTTTATGCATCCCCAGCACACCTTTACAGGATTTCCTAGAGATTTAGATCTCCCTACACTACAAGGAAAAGACCCTCTAGCAGATGTTTTTTAGGAACCCCTTATAAAAATATCCCAGACATCCATTTGTAGTAGAGGTTACTAGATGAGGTTGGCAGGTGGAGGTTTTTGCATATGTTTTTTGTCCGTTGCGCTTGTCATCCTAAACTGCACCGGTGTGTTCCACTAGCGAAAGCACCGGTGCGTACTAAAAATTGGCACACCGGGACACCATGTGCTCAATACAAACCCACCCGGTGCGTCTCATTACTGTAGTGCACTGGTGCTCTACACAGATTCAGCACCAGTGTGTCCTAAAACCTCGCGCCAAAACTTAAACATCCTGGTGTGGATGGAAGGAACCGCCAGGTGCACCTCGAAAACCCACTCACCGGAACAGGGTTAAGTAAAAAAAAAATTACGGCACAAAATTTGCATTTTTCACTTTTCAATGCTCGAGAGATCTCAAGCACTGGTGAAAATTTACCTTGTGTGAGACGCCCTACCATCGGTGCTCCCATTGCATGCATTTCTATTGTACATTGCCCACCATCTCCATTTCAAATTTTTCAAAATGGTGGGAAAATTTAGTTTTGCAAATTCTACAGCCAATATGCCTCCTCAACGCCCAAATGTATAGGTATTTTACTTGTTTTTCCATAATTAAAGCCTTTTAGTGGATTATTTTTCTAAAATAACTTAAAATTCACCTTATTTAAAATAAAAGAAAACAAATTCCCGCGCGGTTCACTCGAGTCATTCATCTCGCACCGATTCGCGGTGCTGCCTATAAATTTACAGGTCGCATTGCGACCAGTGATAACGGTATCCACACCATTTCCAGGGTGGTACCGAAATGACGCACCGTGCTTTTTTAAAATTAAAAAAAATTGCGGTACGGTCGATTACCCGATCGCACTGTTGACCATGTCGAAGTGCAGGAATGTGGTGCAATAACGGAAATATGCGCCCCGGAGCGGGTTTTTTTGTCAGTGCACCACCCTCCCAAACTGGACATAGTCAACGGTGCGGTCATGTAAGCGACCGTACCGTTGACTATGTAGTTATCTCAGGAGGGTGGTGCGCTTCCTAAACTATACGCCCTAGAGCGTATAGTTTGGTCAGCGCACTGCCCTCCCAATACTGGTACATAGTTAACAGTGCAGTCGGTTACAAAACCACACCGTTGACCTTGAATGATGCCAAGAGGGCATTGCACTGACGAAACTATCCTCCCCGAGGCAAGTAGTTTCATCAGCGCACCGTCCTCCCAAATTTGTTCATAGTCAACGATGTGATCTGTTAAACAACCGCACCGTTGACCACTAGTTGATGTTTGGCAATGCGTTTAGTCAACACACCACTTGAGATAGGACAGGTCATGATTTGTGGTGTGCTACAAATTTCCAGGTGCACTACGTCCGAAGTGCGATAAAAACAGACGCATCGTTACTGGTGCATGCATGTTTTTCGTGGCACACCGAATGTCAAAAAATATATATATATATTCCTAAATACATGTCTCATTTAATAAAAAAATTGTATTTAATATGTGAATCATTCAACGACGTCAAAGGATAGAAGAGAGGGAACAAGAGAAACAACAAGCCGACCAATATAACGTTGTTCGCTTGTGGGAGGCACAAGAGAGGGAGAGAGATATGTACCCTCACCCTATTATAGCAGCCATCGAGGCGCTCCTAAGGGAGACAGGCCTCCTCAAGTTCTATGAGGATGCTACATCCCCGAAGGGCCATGGTAGGTTATTGTGAGAGCTTATCCACAGGTGGAATGTCCATCGACATGCTTTCCGGGTTGGTCCTAACCAGTGGTACATGCCCACTAAGGAGGAAATTTATTTCATTACTAGCCTATCGAGGAGAGGGTTGGATTTTCCCTCGTTCCGAGAGGTCCCCATTGGCTATGCAGCATGGATTCATTTGGTGTACTCCCAGAGATACGTTAGCATGGATATACTGTCTCATGCAGATTTTCAGGTCTCTGGTGGTCAGTTATGTATTATTTCATTTGGTGGAGAGGAGGTGAGGTGTCTCTCACTACTGATTTCGACCATTGCACACCATACCAGTGACGGGTAACGCATTAGTTTCCCGCTTCTATTTTATGTTAATTCTTTATTACAGGCGCCACGACTTGTGAGGTGGTCTGTCATTTTTTTGCGGCAGTCATGTACAGCTTTAGATAGATGTCATGCTCAGGAACAAGGGAGGGTGAACTTCCCTTTTGCTTCAGATATATTTTGTTTATTTTTTGATAGGTTTCCAGAGACAAGGCCTACTTTGTTCTACAGCCTCGTAGGCCGATGCTGCATGTACGGATGTAGATGTGGGGACAGATGATGCCCAATAGGGGCGAGTCAAAGTTTTCTGCGAGTATATCGTATGATGCACTGGAGTTGCTAGCCAGTGTTGATGAGCATCCCTTCATTCTAGTCCCCTATCTGTATGCTGGTTTGGATTCGTGAGGGTGTCCCATCATCCTCTTCACAGATGATGAGCCGCCAGATGATAGAGGTAATATTATTGTTTCTTTAAATTTATTCTAACATGTTCTTTAACTTTTTTTCATTAAATTGTTTAATGAAATTTTATAATTATTATTGTGTACTTATATATATATTGCAGACTCTGGGTCATTTTATGACGATGAGATTCCACCACCACCAAATGATCCAGGTGTAGATCCTGATGACGATTAAGAGATGACAGATGTCGAGGATCAAGCTGGTGTAGACAGAGTTGGTCCTCATGTTGCGCAAGCACCGACTGGTGTGAGGCGTAGTACTGACACTAGATTTAGGATGGAGCTTGGCGACCAACTCTGTGGACTGCTTGTGGAGGGGGGAATCAGGCCGGCCACTATGAGAGAGTTACAGGGTGATGCTAGGCTGATAGAGATGTGGAGAGGCATGCCACGTGACATGTTGGCCCTAATGCGGCATGTCATAGGATCTATCAGCTTAGTGGCATTGTTGAGGAGGGCCCTTCGACATAGGCATGGTCGAGACGCAATACGTTGATAGTCGAGCAACGACGCATCATCTGATGATCACGATCAGGGGAGTGATCACCGTTCACCTTGCATCATAGATGAGCAACCTGTAGCATCGACCAACAATCATGATCATGAGCACGTTGGACCATCCACATCCAGTCATCCTTCTCAGCCTGCAGCATCCACCAATCATGATCATGAGCAGGCTGGGCCATCCACGTCGAGTCATCATGATCAGCAGCCTACAGCATCAAGCAGTACTCATGATCATGAGCAGGTTGGATCATCCATGTCGAGTCATCATGAACAGCCAGCAGTTGATCCTAATCACCATGAGGCACCACCAGATCAGCAGGCACGTGATGATCGGCATCTATCTGAGCTTGTTGAGGCTGCACCATTGACTGAGCAGGCCTCGACTAGTACTACTATTGATGATGTACCACCAGCTGATATTTGACATTTATATTACAGTTGTATATTTTTGACATTATATATATATATGGGCGAAAATGTGAAGTTGGGTTACACTTTTGTGAGAATCGGGGGCAGAAAAAAATTTTCCACAATAGTTCGGCCGAACTTTCTAAAAATTTTGGCCGAACTCGTTCTGCGCTTAGATTGACGGCATACTGACAGCGTGGGAAACAAATTTTTGGCCGAAGATGGGAAAACCGGCAACAATAGTTCGATCGAAGATTTATTTTGGTCGAACTCATATTTATAAATATATCACCCGCGAACTTTTCTCATTTTCGTGCGTCTTTGTTTGCATAATTTGTTTTTCGCGGGATTCTGCTGTGATTTTCGTTTCTGTTCATTTTTGTGGTGTTGATGTTGCTCTATTGCTGATTTTTCACCAGCGAATCATTTCTATGGCACTGCTGCAGCTCTGTTGCTAATTTGGCACCCGCGAATTGCTACTCAGGAGTTGCGTTGAGCGAATTTCCAGGTAATCTAAAACCATGAAATGAATTATTTGAGGTGTTTTCCAATACAGTTAAGAGAGATTGCTTTAATCGTGACTGAATGTTTTCTCCTTGTTTAAGTAGGGTATCATCTTAATGGACACATTCCAAACAATGTTCGTTTTATTCTGTTTGTTTATATTTTTTTAAACATCCACGCATAGCTATTAAGGCTGCTTAAAGAGCTCTGTTATATCCCATATGTTCTTGTACTGATTACAGAGATACATGGAGATCCATGTAATGGTAAGGCTACCGGTATTGAAAGCCAGAAAGTAAGTTAGTATTGAGGGAATAATAAAATAGGACACAAAAAACTTCCCCTACACAGCTTACTCCTATGGAAACACAGTTAGTTACTACAGTGAGTACTTACCCACAAGAACCTGCCAGAGACACCACAGCAAGCTATTACAACCAGCTATTAAGGCCGCTTATAAGAGCTCTGTTATATCCCATATGTTTGAGTAGCTTTTATGAACATATGTGAGGCTACTTGTTTGTGTGTTCCTGGCTTCTAGTCTATCCCAACGCATCCCCTAATATGTCTGCTTTTTCGGTCTTTGTAGGAGTGGCTCTAAAAGGTAACAAGTAACTTAAAGACCTCATGTTCTAGGACAGCAACATATATTGTATTTCTGTAAGGTGAAATACTAAACAAAGGTAGTAGTTAATAGAGGCTATACCTTCCAGCAACTGTCGTATTCTTGGCTTCTAAAGACTCCATCCCCTAATCTGGTGCTGCTTCTAGGGATTGTATTGATTACAGAGATACATGGAAAGCCATGTAATGGTAAGGCTAAACGTATTGAAAGCCAGTAAGTAAGTCAGTATTGAGGGAATAATAAAATAGGACACAAAAAACTTCCCCCTACACAGCTTACTCCTATGGAAACACAGTTAGTTACTACAGTGAGTGCTTACCCACAAGCACCTACCAGAGACACCACAGCAAGCTATTAAGGCCGGAGTGTGATACCAAATCTTTTTTATGATTTTGGTTATTAGAAATCATATTAATACAGTAATTTAATTCTTATTTTCATATTTTAAAAGGTTTATTCATGTCTATTTTTTCACATTTATTTATTTGGATTTAAAGGTGAGATTTAGGCTTGTTTCGTAACTAGGAGTGGGTTTAGCACAGAGAAAAATTATGTGGATTTAGGCGTTTTTTTTATTTACGATGCACAATTCCCAGAGGCATTGAGAGTGGTAGATATACAAGGAGAGACATGTATAAGTAAGAATGGACTGGTCACAATCACCTATTTACTCTAAATCTATTCATTTTATATCTTTTATTATTTACAAATTATTCATTATTCTTTCATATTTCTTTTACTATTTACAAGTTAACACAATGTGCATTCAATTGTTTTTTACTTTTTTTAGTTCACTGGGAACTAGCTAGGTAGTAACACCAATATTTTCAAAATTAAACAATATCCTTAATTAAAAAGCATCACACCAATCAATAACCTTGCTTGGCTTGTGCAAATCCTAACATCCCCTGATAAAATTTTGTGAGATAAACATGGGAAGGATCAACAAGAATGTTCCTTAGGGTTATTGCAATGTGGCCTATCAAGCAGATGATTGAACACGATATAGCTTTTTGGTTGTTGCATGAGAGGGTGTGAATTCCATGACGTGTGCAGTAGTTACTTACTTTCATTCATAGATTGATACCAGTGTTCCAATCTGTTCTGTTTTTTCATTCATAGATTGATACCAGTGTTCCAATCTGTTCTGTTTTTTCATTCATAGATTGATACCAGTGTTCCAATCTGTTCTATTTTTAGATTGATACCAGTTTTCCAATCTGTTATGTTTTTAGATTGATACCAGTTTTCCAATATGTTTCGTTTGTTTTTATATTGATATCAGTTTTCCAATCTGTTCTGTTTTCTATAAACACAACCCGAACCCCAATCAATCGTCAATGGATTAATTGTTTGTCCTTTCCAACTAATTACAATTTAGAGGTAAAAATTACAATACAACTTGGTCCACTTCAGTTTCGCCCAATTATGTGTACCCTCTCCCAATGCTTCTTTGAAACAATTTCTTCTTAACTTTCCTCCCAATATAAAACTCCTCTTAGCCCAACTTAGTATGTCTTGATCCCTTTTATTTTTTTTTGTTTATTAATGTGTCCTACTCCCTTTTATTTTGTTTTTTTCTCAATCCTTCTATGTAGATACATGGATTTTTGCAGATATATAGATATTTTTTGGTTCTTTCTTTCTCTTTAGAACATAAATTGTTTTTTATTGCTTCTGGATTTATGTGAAAACTTCATTGTAGGGCATTAGTCTAAGTCTTAGAGGGTTCTATCAAAAAAATAATTGTATGAAAGGCCATTTAGAGTCTATCGATGTTTGTTTCTTCATTTCCATTTGTAGTAGTTCAATGTATGAAGTTGTTCAATATATCAATACTAGTGGTGTCTCTTTCAATGATAACTGATTGTGAAATTTTTTGTTTCCCTCTTTTTCTGGTTTTTTTATTGCATGTATGAAATTCCCCTGCAATATTGGTATTTCTTTGATCTTTGTTTCATTGTTTTCTTGAATTTATGCACTACCTTATTGACTGTCATATGCATTTAGATCTTTATTTTCCTTTTCCAAATGTCTTTTTTTTATTATCTTCATGATCTACTCGAAACATTGTGATAAATATAGTCCTCTTGGAGAGATATGAAGAATGTGATGTTAATTCTTCTTCTGCAAATGAAGTTTATCTTTTATAAGACCTACATCCAATTTCTACTTTAATACTTTAACCATTCACCATTTGTATACATTTAAATCTAGCATTCAAATATAGCATAGCATATATAAATTTTCTTTCATAATACAAAGCTAAAGGATTTATAGGAATAGTAGTGATGGAATGAAATGTAACATTGTAGTTTGATCCCATGTTGACCTTTATATCATAGAACCATTTTCATATTTACACAAATATCATAACTGATTAGTTATTAGACTACATATCTTCATATAGAACTTGCAAATAGTATGGTGGAAATGTGGATCTCATGACTCTTCATAATGTACAATGATTCATTCCATATTATTCATAGATCAAATGTCATTTAAATACAAGATTTATCATAATGTACAATGATTCATTCCATATTAATTTTTAGATTCATTCCATATTCATTTAAAAGAAGTAACTACTATGTATTCCACTTCTACTCTAGATAGAAAAACTAATGACTCTTTATTGCTTAACCATGCAACCAAAGACTCTTATAAGTAGAATTATACATTGTCCAAGTAATGACTCTTTCTTGCTTAAACATGCAACCAAAGACTCTTCTAAGTAGAATTATACATTTTCCACTTGTACTTTGAATTTCTCACCGTTTGGATACTATAGTCAATTGTTTGTAGTCTCTTTCAAGTATCTTAATAAATGTTTGTTGGTAATAGATGACTATGTTATATTGAAATATTCCAACTAATATAAATTCCAAAATTATATCTAGTCTAAACCTTGTTATGTATATCAAGCTTCCTATCATATAGATGTAAAGGTTATGATCAACATCACCTCATTCATCATCCATCATCTGCACATAACTTGCATCCAATTTATTTGATAAAAACACATTAGCCAATAAACAAACCATTGAAACCAAAAGTGATTTGATAGTTCTATAGGCAGAGTTTGTAAAGGGCCAGGTAGCCTTTGGATCTCATCTTTTATAAAAGGTGACATATCCAGTAAATGCCCCTATATTCAATCTATGGAATAGATCTAAACATAAGTTTTTCATTTTCATATCCATGGTCTCAAACAATGAGCGAGAAAAAACCTTTTATATTCAACATGTAAAACACAAATTAGCCATAAAAGTTTCCGATTGAAACCAAAAGTGATTTGATACAAAACATAGGTTTTAACCTAAGAGTAAATGCCCCTACAGTCAATCTCTTGAATAGTTTTAAATATAATTTTTTCATTTTCATATCCATGACCTCTCAAACAATGAGAGAGAAAAAACCTTTTATATTCAACATGTAAAACAAAAATTAGCCATATCTCTGGAATAGATCTAAATAGAAGTTTTTCATTTTCATATCCATGGTCTCAAATAATGAGAGAGAAAAAACCTTCTTTTATTCAACATGTAAAACACAAATTAGCCATAAATTTTCCCATTTAAACCAAAAGTGATTTGATACGAAACATAGGTTTTAACCTTAGATAGTTTAATTGTTTCAAATAGAGTTCTAATAAAATAAAAAAAATTCAATGTAAAAAACATAGTATTTAGAGACAAAAAGTAATTTGATACAAAACATATAGGTTTTAACCAAGTATATAGTTAATTTTTTCAAGATAGATTCTTAAGAAAATGAAAAAGATTCAATGTAAAACACATGCATTCTTATGCATTCTTATACACCCTTATGTCTATGTAAAGTAGTTTGAGTTATTCCACGGGTCCTCTACACCCTTCATAGGGTATAGTTGGGATAGGTAGTATTAACTTCTACAAGTTCTATAGGTAGAGTCTGTAAAAGGCCAGGTAGCCTTTGGATCTCATCTTTTATGAAAGGTGACAAATCCAGTAAATTACCCTACAGTCAATCTCTGGAATAGATCTAAATAGAAGTTTTTCATTTTCATATCCATGGTCTCAAACAATGAGAGAGAGAAAAAACCTTTTATATTCAACATGTAAAACACAAATTAGCCATAAATATTTCCCATTGAAACCAAAAGTGATTTGATACAAAACATAGGTTTTAACCTTAGTAAATTCCCCTACAGTAAATCTCTAGAATAGTTTTAAATAGAAGTTTTTTATTTTCATATCCATCGTCTCAAACAATGAGAGAAAAAACCTTTTATATTCAATGTATGTAAAACACAAATTAGCCATATCTCTACAATAGATCTAAATAGAATTTTTTCATTTTCATATCCATGGTCTCAAACAATGAGAGAGAGAGAAAAACCTTTTATGTTCAACATGTAAAACACAAATTAGCCATAAAAGTTTCCCATTGAAACCAAAAGTGATTTGATACAAAACATAGGTTTTAACCTAAGAGTAAATGCCCCTACAGCCAATCAATCTCTGGAATAGTTTTAAATATAGAAGTTTTTCATTTTCATATCCATGGTCTCAAACAATGAGAGAAAAAAACCTTTTATATTCAATGTATGTAAAACAAAAATTAGCCACATCTCTAGAATAGATCTAAATAGAAGGTTTTCATTTTCATATCCATGGTCTCAAACAATGAGAGAGAGAAAAAAACCTTCTATACTCAACATGTAAAACAAAAATTAGCCATAAAAGTTTCCCATTGAAACCATAAGTGATTTGATACAAAACATAGGTTTTAACCTAAGAGTAAATGCCCCTACATTCAATCTCTGGAATAGTTTTAAATAGAAGTTTTTCATTTTCATATCCATGGTCTCAAACAATGAGAGAAAAAGCCTTTTATATTCAATGTCTGTAAAACACAAATTAGCCATATCTCTAGAATATATCTAAATAGAATTTTTTCATTTTCATATCCATGGTCTCAAACAATGAGAGAGAAAAAAACCTTTTATATTCAACATGTAAAACACAAATTATCCATAAAAGTTTCCCATTGAAACCAAAAGTGATTTTATACAAAACATAGGTTTTAACCTAAGAGTAAATGCCACTACAGTCAATCTCTGGAATAGTTTTAAATATAAGTTTTTCATTTTCATATCCATGACCTCTCAAACAATGAGAGAGAAAAAACCTTTTTATATTCAACATTTAAAACACAAATTAGCCATAAAAGTTTCCCATTGAAACCAAAAGTGATTTGATACAAAACATAGGTTTTAACCTAAGAGTAAATGCCCCTACAGTCAATCAATCTCTAGAATAGTTTTAAATATAGAATTTTTTCATTTTCATATCCATGGTCTCAAACAATGATGGAAAAAACCTTTTATATTCAATGTATGTAAAACACAAATTAGCCACAACTCTAGAATAGATCTAAATAGAAGTTTTTCATTTTCATATCCATGGTCTCAAACAATGAGAGAGAAAAAAAAACCTTTTGTATTCAACATTTAAAACACAAATTAGCCATAAAATTTTCCCATTGAAACCACAAGTTATTTGATACAAAACATAGGTTTTAACCTAAGAGTAAATTCCCCTACAGTCAATCTCTCGAATAGTTTTAAATAGAAATTTTTCATTTTCATATCCATGGTCTCAAACAATCAGAGAAAAAACCTTTTATATTCAATGTATGTAAAAAAAAAAAAATAGCCACATCTCTAGAATATATCCAAATAGAACTTTTTCATTTTCATATCCATGGTCTCAAACAATGAGAGAGAAAAAAACCTTTTATATTCAACATGTAAAACACAAATTAGCCATAAAAGTTTCCCATTGAAACCAAAAGTGATTTTATACAAAACATTGGTTTTAACCTAAGAATAAATGCCCCTACATTCAATCAATCACTGGAATAGTTTTAAATATAGAAGTTTTTCATTTTCATATCCATGGTCTCAAAGAATGAGAGAAAAAACCGTTTATATTCAATGTATGTAAAACACAAATTAGCCACATCTCTAGAATAGATCTAAATAGAAGTTTTTCATTTTCATATCCATGGTCTCAAACAATGAGAGAGAGAAAAAAACCTTTTATATTCAACATTTAAAACACAAATTAGCCATAAAAGTTTCTCATTGAAACCATAAGTGATTTGATACAAAACATAGGTTTTAATCTAAGAGTAAATGCCCCTACAGTCAATCTCTGGAATAGTTTTAAATATAAGTTTTTCATTTTCATATCCATGGTCTCAAACAATGAGAGAAAAAACCTTTTATATTCGATGTATGTAAAACAAAAATTAGCCACAACTCTAGAATAGATCTAAATAGAAGTTTTTCATTTTCATAGCCATGGTCTCAAACAATGAGAGAGAGAAAAAACCTTTTATATTCAACATGTAAAACACAAATTAGCCATAAAAGTTTCACATTGAAACAAAAAGTGATTCGATACAAAACATAGGTTTTAACCTAAGAGTAAATGCCCCTACAGCCAATCAATTTCTGGAATAGTTTTAAATATAGAAGTTTTTCATTTTCATATCCATGGTCTCAAACAATGAGAGAAAAAAACCTTTTATATTCAATGTATGTAAAACACAAATTAGCCACATCTCTAGAATAGATCTAAATAGAAGTTTTTCATTTTCATATCCATGGTCTCAAACAATGAGAGAGAGAAAAAAAACCTTTTATATTCAACATGTAAAACACAAATTAGCCATAAAAGTTTCCCATTGAAACCATAAGTGATTTGATACAAAACATAAGTTTTAACCTAAGAGTAAATTCCCCTACAGTCAATCTCTGGAATAGTTTTAAATAGAAGCTTTTCATTTTCATATCCATGGTCTCAAACAATGAGAGAAAAAACCTTTTATATTCAATGTATGTAAAACACAAAATAGCCATATCTCTAGAATAGATCTAAATAGAAGTTTTTCATTTTCATATCCATGGTCTCAAACAATGAGAGAGAAAAAAACCTTGTATATTCAACATGTAAAACACAAATTAGCCATTAAAGTTTCCCATTGAACCCAAAAGTGATTTGATACAAAACATAGGTTTTAACCTAAGAGTAAATGCCCCTACAGTCAATCTCTGGAATAGTTTTAAATAGAAGTTTTTCATTTTCATATCCATGACCTCTCAAACAATGAGAGAGAAAAAACCTTTTATATTCAACATGTAAAACAGAAATTAGCCATAAAAGTTTTCCATTGAAACCAAAAGTGATTTGATACAAAACATAGGTTTTAACCTAAGAGTAAATGCCCCTACATCCAATCAATCTCTGGAATAGTTTTAAATATAGAAGTTTTTCATTTTCATATCCATGGTCTCAAACAATGAGAGAAAAAACTTTTTATATTCAATGTATGTAAAACAAAAATTAGCCACATCTCTAGAATAGATATAAATAGAATTTTTTCATTTTCATATCCATGGTCTCAAACAATGAGAGAGAGAAAAAAACCTTTTATATTCAACATGTAAAACACAAATTAGCCATAAAAGTTTCCCTTTGAAACCGTAAGTGATTTGATACAAAACATAGATTTTAACCTAACAGTAAATGCCCCTACAGTCAATCTCTGGAATAGTTTTAAATAGAATTTTTTCATTTTCATATCCATGGTCTCAAACAATGAGAGAAAAAACCTTTTATATTCAATGTATGTAAAACACAAATTAAACATATCTCTAGAATAGATCTAAATAGAAGTTTTTCATTTTCATATCCATGGTCTCAAATAATGAGAGAGAAAAAAACCTTTTATATTCAACATGTAAAACACAAATTAGCCATAAAAGTTTCCCACTGAAACCAAAAGTGATTTGATACAAAACATAGGTTTTAACCTAAGAGTAAATGCCCCTACAGTCAATCTCTGGAATAGTTTTAAATAGAATTTTTTCATTTTCATATCCATGACCTCTCAAACAATGAGAGAGAAAAAACCTTTTATATTCAACATGTAAAACACAAATTAGCCATAAAATTTTCCCATTGAAACCAAAAGTGATTTGACACAAAACATAGGTTTTAACCTAAGAGTAAATGCCCCTACATTCAATCTCTAGAATATATCTAATTAGAAGTTTTTCATTTTCATAGCCATGGTAGTTCTATAGGTAGAATCTGTAAAGGGCCATGTAGCCTCTGGATCTCATCTTTTATGAAAGGTGACATATCTAGTAAATGCCCCTACATTCAATCTCTGGAATAGATCTAAATGCCCCTACAGTCAACATGTATATAGTATTTAGAAACAAAAAGTAATTTGATACAAAACATAGTTTTTAACCAAGTATATAGTTTTTCATTTTCATATCCATGGTCTCAAACAATGAGAGAGAAAAAAACCTTTTATATTCAACATGTAAAACACAAATTAGCCATAAACTTTTCCCATTGAAACCAAAGTGATTTGATACAAAACATAGGTTTCAACCTAAGAGTAAATGACCCTACATTCAATGTCTAGAATAGCTCTAATTAGAAGTTTTTCAAGTTCATATCCATGGTCTCAAACAATGAGAGAGAAAAAAACTTTTATATTCAACATGTATATAGTATTTAGAAACAAAAAGTAATTTGATACAAAACATAGGTTTTAACCAAGTATATAGTTTTTCATTTTCATATCCATGGTATCAAGCAATGAGAGAGAAAAAAACCTTTTATATTCAACATGTAAAACACAAATTATCCATAAAAGTTTCCCATTGAAACCATAAGCGATTTGATACAAAACATAGGTTTTAACCTAAGAGTAAATGCCCCTACATTCGATCTCTAGAATAGATCTAATTAGAAGTTTTTCATTTTCATATCCATGGTAGTTCTATAGGCAGAGTCTGTAAAGGGCCAGGTAGCCTCTGGATCTCATCTTTTATGAAAGGTGACATATCTAGTAAATGCCCCTCCGGTCAATCTCTGGAATAGATCTAAATAGAATTTTTTCATTTCTCCCATGCATTTGCAATAAATGTCAATTTGATATATATTTTTATTGAATTTGTTTTTTTTTTCATGGATAAGAAAACCATTAAATATGGTTGAAAAATGGAAATTATGCATAGAATTTTCTTGCTATCCCAATCCAGAGAAAGCAGTGATTACATATGTGCTTTCCAATATTGCGACTAGCAAAGTCGTCTAAAGGAAAATGAATATACCGGGAAGAACATCAAACAACGAGGCATATTATATTGGATTGATAGAAGGCTTGGGAACACCGATGGAGTATGGCTCAAATGGAATTGTAGTTTTCACCAACTCTGAACTTGTGTGCAACCAGATGAATGGTGTGTACCAAGTTAAGAAGGAGAGGCTAAAAGAACTACATGGAATAGCAAACAATATTGTTAGCCAATTTCAATTTTTTAGTACAAGGCA
This sequence comes from Pinus albicaulis, assembly GCA_034641835.2. Classification (NCBI taxonomy): domain Eukaryota; kingdom Viridiplantae; phylum Streptophyta; class Pinopsida; order Pinales; family Pinaceae; genus Pinus; species Pinus albicaulis. The sequence goes on along the minus strand of CM076581.1, from coordinate 637,275,080 downwards.
TTGTACAAATGTGAATAAGATGTCTGTTGATCTATTGCATGGGGCAATGCAAATTCAGGATTCATCTATCAAATATGAATTAATAGATGAATTAGAATTATACGGGGCAATTCCAATGCAATATTCATCTCTCAAAGATGAATTAGTTTTGAGACACTCTTCTTCAAAAATTCAAGATTCATCTCTCAAAGATGAATTAGTTTTGAGACGCTCTTCTTCAAAAATTCAAGATTCATCTCTCAATGATGAATTAGTGTTGAGACGCTCTCCTTCGAAATTTATTGATCGACATTGTAACATATCTTGGATATGTGTGTGTTGTGTACTTATAAATGTGTCTTTTTTAATGACCATGTGTTTTTTTCAATTATATACCAAGTGTGCTCCCACCACACCATGTAAAGCACAACTTGGTGAACTGACATTTGCAACAAGTGGTGAACTTCACATTTTTATGAAATTAAAATGCGAGGACTTCAACAAATTTTTGTTTAAATGGATTTTCACTTCTTTTTTAATGACAATGTGCTTTTTCAATTTTATACCAAGTGTACTCCCACCATGTAAAACACAATTTGGTGAACTTATCATTTTTATAACTTTTTTTTGCTTAAATTGAGTTTCACACATCAATTAGTGCTTTGAAAGTTGTGTTTAACATAATTCGTTTACACTAAATTACATTAATTTTTTGAAATTTATTTTGAATTTAATTTAAATTAGTTATTTAAAAAAAAAATTGTAAATATCCACCATAGATATATATATCATGGAGGATGAACAACGAAGATCAACAGAATCTCATATCTCTACGAGAGGGAAGGATCAGGGATTGAGAGCTGTTCATGGTAAATTTAAATATAATCTTAAATCTCCATACATGTGTGTACATATGGAATTGATTTTTTATCAATTTTGTGAGTTAAATTAGTTGTTAATAAGTTTCAATTTTTGTTTCTTAGGAGCTAATAAGAAGATAAGGGTCTCTACTCCATCCATGGATGCTCATGTTTCACCCAGTCATGGTATGGTTTGAACACAATTTAATCAATGAATATGTACACGTGTATTTATATGTATGCATGTATTTTTCAATTGATTATAAATTTGTATTTGTTTATGAAGCTTCTCTCTCCTCTCGAGAGGTTGGTGGTGGTTCAAATCCCCATGGAGGGCCATCAATAAGTGGTAGCAGGTTGCATGAAGGTGGTGATATTTATTCCCCCAGAGGCCAATCAACGGCTGGTGGTGTTGGTTCTCAGCAGGGTCGTTCTGGTTCTCAACAGTTTTAGGGTGGAGAAGATGCTAGCCAACCACATCGAGGTTGCCATCAATTTCAATATTTTTTTCATTCAATTTGTACAAATTTGTTTACATGTGTTTTTTCTAATATACAAAATTTTATATATATTGATGCAGAGGCTGAAAATGCTCTAAATGTTGGTTAAAATAGATGCAGGGCAGAACGCTACATTCAAGAAGAAGGTTGTCTACCCACCACAACTTATCCGGCCGACATTTCTGATATACCATGGGAAAGAAACATGGTGTAATGCACCTTAGAAAGGTGTCAACAACTTCATGCAAAATTATAGAGAGATCTCGTGGCTTTTGACTCTACCTTCTGAGAGTCGACAAAGCCTCGAAATAGTTACACATTCATTGGGCGAACTAGTAAATGTGTACAAAAATATTGGGCCAATGATTGATACATTTGTAGAAGTCATGAGAAAGAGAAAGGAAACAGTAATGGGTCCCGATAAATGGGAGGATCTAAAATAAAGAGTTACAAAAGAAATGGTGAAGTCAATGTTTAACTTCAAGAAAGGGCCAAAAAGAAAAATGCTGAAGGTGCATATTTCAAGCACCCCGATATAGCTCACTATTTGTATGATAGGCACCTTGCGGCCTATGGAATACTCCCATGGAACGACGAGGTTCCTGTTTATTTTGCAAAATTGTTTTACGCGGAATTTTTTTTGGAAATGAAATCAAATTACAATGACCTTCCGTCAGAATTGTTTGGTCCGAGGAAAGGTTGATTGTGTACTGATCGTACGAGCGCTAGGTGAGATGTGGAGTTGCCTCGCCCTGAATCGCCATAGGTGAGTCGACCTTTTCAGGTCGAAACTTTGCGGTCAGAGATGGATGTGACTTCTCAAATAATTCGAGAAGCAAGGGATGCCATCATCGACAATGTTCACAATGGATTGGGTGGAGTCGATGTTTGTCTAAATCGACAAAAAGCACGTGATAATGCACGTGCCAATTTTGTGTATTGTACAGATGAAGAGATTGACAACATGAATGTTGAAGATCTCAAAATATATGCAAAGAATTGTCGCAATGGTTGGCAAGACCTAATTCTTCATGAGGAAGAGGGCACGGGAACGGTATGTGTTAATGACCTTAGGGTTCAATTATTTTAACACATACATGTGTACAATTTGTAATAAATGTACATGTATACATTTATTTGTATGTACATTAATCTAAAAAAAATGTATCATTATATGTTAAAACACCATTTGTAGTTGTCGCGCATGATGAATGACGAAAATGTTAATATCACGTTCGAGGCCTCTGGTTCAAACAATCAAGATTGGTCTCACCATCAAGATATGTTTACAAATGTTAGTGTTTTTTAAGTGATATTTTTAAAATAAATAATTGTGCACACATGTACATGTACATATATAATAATAAAATGTTTTAACAGATTTCGATTCCGTCCGATGTTTTTGGGATGGCAGTACCTACTTCTTCCTTGGGAGATGTACCTTCTACTTCCTTAGGAGATGTGCCACATCCACAACAAGTATGGACAATTTTTCACTTTTAAAATTTATGTTTAAGTTATATATATATTCCACCTCAAAAAGTTCCATTAAAAATTGAGATATATGTATCTATATCTTTAGTTATTTTAATTTTTTTGAATTTTGAGGTTTTTGGAGATTTTCTTTTGGAGCCTCTTTTAGGAGATGTCCCAAATTCACTTGCAGAAGTATTTAATTTTTCACTTTTAAATATATATATGTTTTTCTTTAAGTTATAATTTATAAATTGAAGTTTATTTAAGTTTTATTATAAATTGAGATCTTGATCTTGAGTTATTTTATACTTTTAAAATTTTGAATTTTAGGTTTCTATAGAAGATTTCTTTAATCCACAGACTCTAGCGATGGAGATAGGAACATCCACACCATTTCAACCATTTGAACAAGTTGTCTAACTTTTTTTTTAATATTATTGAAAATAAGTTTATATATACACATGTGCATTTTCATCTGAAATATATATATATATATATATATATATATATATATATATATATATATATAACTGTACATGTATATTGTATAGTTTACTGTTGGAGATGTTCCCATGGGGGAAGTTGTAGCAGGCGAACAAATGGAGAGGGAACCTCATGAGGTATTGCATGAATTTTTTTATTTTTTTTATTTTTATTTTTTTACATGAAGTTCTATATATTCTCACTTATTTTTAAAACATCAAATTTTAATGTTTGTATGTGCATTGTGTACAGGTTCCCCATGCTTCGCAAGATAGCGTGCGGATTGAGACTCTGCTAGGAAAGACACTACATCCATCTGTATTTGATGGACATGATTTGTAGATTTGATTGAGATTTCTAGTCTTAAATTTACTTTTTTATATATTATCTAGATGCACAATCATATATATAACTTAATACTTGATACTTGCGAGATCTACAACTTTTGGACATATTTTATTGTGTTAATATAATTTGTTTTGTTCCAAAAAGTTAAGTTTTAGATGGTTTTAGTACTTTTGGCATGTGAATGTGAAGTAATGTTGTTATATAATTTGTTTGGTTTTTAAAACTTTTAAGTTTTGGATAGTTGAACTACTAGTAATGTTGTCATATATAAATTAATGTTTTGCTTCTAAACTACATTTGGCATGTTATGTAATGATGTGTTATAATTTGTTTTGTTTTTAAAACTTAAGTTTTGGATGCTTGAAGTACATTTGGCATGTGAAGTAATGTTGTGATCTATAATTTTTTGTTAAATTAAAGGTTAAGTTTTGGATGGTTTCAATCTACATTTGACATGTGATATAATGTTAAATGTTTTTATTGGATAGTTGAAATATAATTGGCATGGCATGTGAAGTAATGTTGCACGATATATAATCAAAAAGTTTTTAAAACTTAAGTTTTGGATGGTTTCAATCTACATTTGGCATGTGATATAATGTTAAATGTTTAATGTTTTTATTGGATAGTTGAACTACAATTGGCATGGCATGTGAATTAATGTTGTGATATAATAAAAAAGTTTTTAAAACTCAAGTTTTGGATGGTTGAATCACATTTGGCATGTGAAGGAATGTTGTGATCTATAATTTTTTGTTAAATTAAAGGTTAAGTTTTGGATGGTTTCAATCTACATTTGGCATGTGATATAATGTTAAATGTTTTTATTGGATAGTTGAACTATAATTGGCATGGCATGTGAGGTAATGTTGTGATATATAATCAAAAAGTTTTTAAAACTTTAATTTTTGGATGGTTTCAATCTACATTTGGCATGTGATATAATGTTAAATGTTTTTATTGGATAGTTGAACTACAATTGGCATGGCATGTGAAGTAATGTTGTGATAAAATCAAAAAATAAATAAAACTCAAGTTTTGGATGGTTGAAGTACATTAGCCATGTGAAGTAATGTTGTAATATAATCAAAAAGTTTTTAAAACTAAGTTTTGGATGGTTTCAATCTACATTTGGCATGTGATATAATGTTAAATGTTAAATGTTTTTATTGGATAGTTGAACTACAATTGGCATGACATGTGAAGTAATTTGTTTTGATATAATCAAAAAAATTTTAAAATTCAAGTTTTGGAAGGTTGAAGTACATTTGGCATCTTAAGATTGCTTTTGATATCTACATACTCTTCTCTTGTTTGAGTGAAAAAATTTCCAATGGGAAGAACATAGCTTTTCAATGCAACTAACCATATCAATTGAGCTCTAATTGAAAAAAGAGTAAAGAAAAGTTAACATGCCACAAAACATGTCAGCAAAATAACATTCGTGGTTGTCATTTTTGTTGGAATAGCTAAATCATATTGTAAGGATTCTCCATCGAAAAACAATTTCAATGAAGAGAATCCTTAATATGATTTAGTTATTTCAATAAAAATAACAACCAAGGATGTTATTTTGTTGTCTTTTTGGTTTTTTTTACTTTTTTTTGAAATAGAGCTCAATTGATATGGCTAGACGTTGGATTGAAAAGCTATGTTCTTTTCATTGGAAATTTTTTTCACTCAAACAATAGTATGTAGTATGTAGAGATCAAAAACAATCTTAAGATTACTTTTAATTACGATCAAGTGTTCTTGAAACATTTTCCCACATGATGATACCTTCATTGACCTCTAAAAAGTAGTTCATGGGCTATTTGTTCTGCCTCTTTCCCATATAAATCCCTTTAATTTTGATTGGAAATATAAGAAGTAGATATATGTTTGTTGAATTGGGGTCAATGTCATTAATGCACTCAACTAGGTAGCCTTGTTGATTTATAAATTGGTAAATTGATGACATTCAGTTAATTGCATTCTAGAACATATGTATTCAGTACGTGAAACATTTTTCATCAATGCACATGGGAAAACTACTTGACCAATTATTTGCATTCTAGAACATATATATATATATATATATATATCCAATACGTGCACAACATTTTTCATTAATGCACATAGAACATATCCGACCATTGGACAGATAAATTTTGTACTAGATTTTCAATCAAGGATAGAGATGTGGGTCAAATCCCACCAAAAGTCGGAGAAGTGCTCCGAGTCTCTTGTCTGAAAGGAATATTCGTACAAAATTATACTGTGGATGATTTATTTACATTGTGGATACTTTTTACCAAAAAATCCCACAAGAAAAACTAGGCATGCATTGAGTTCGTGTATATATCCAGTATGTGCAAAATTTTTCATCAATGCACATAGAAAAACTACTTTCAGTTAATTTCATTCTAGAACATATATATTGAGTACGTGAAAAAAATTTCATCAATGCACATAGTAAAACTACTTGAACAGTTAATTGCATTCTAGAACATATATATATATATATATATATATATATATATATATATCTCCAATACATGCAACATTTCTCATCAATGCATGTATAGAAAAGCTACTTTCAGTTGATACTAGAGTGTGCATGTACCAAAACAATTTGTACATGTGAAAACACTTACACAGATAACATAACAAGGCAACTCAATTTTTAATTGAGTACTAGAAGTTCTAGAACATATAATCCAAAGAGAATAAATTGTTGGGCATTTCAATCAAAAAAATTCCAATGGAATGCCATCTTCAATAATCCGTTCGTGATCGGATTTTGACATTTTCCATTTCTTAATTTTCGTTTTTTTCTTTGATTGAACCTAGATCAAGTTTATGCGTGCTGCAAACACCAAGTGACTATATTGACAACTTATGAACTCAAGTTCATAGTCTTCAAAGTAAACAAAATCCCCACTTTGATTAGTTTGTCTGAAAAAATAACCTTTCAGTATAATAGATCCTCTTTCATATGGAAATCCATTATCATTATAGTCTTCTAATAATTTCATTTTTCGTTCAGTGCAACGCATAAAATAATACTCCACATTTTCATCGTTGTCAGTAGGTGCAATTACATAAAAAAACATCTCTTACACAATAAAACAAACTTTAAAAAATTATACATATTCAAAATTATTTCTAGATATTTATCATTAGAAAGCAATTCAAATGTTACCTTCTCTAACAAGATCAGAAACTCGATCACCATAGGATGATATTGTAGTCTCCTCTGATTGTGTTTCTTCAAACATTGCAATGGACATTTTGTCCTTTGTATTTAGCTCTGTATGTTTCCAATCTTTTACATACATTTCGTTTTCACAAACTTCATTGGATTTTGTGTTGTCTATGCAAACATGACAAAAACAAGAATATTTTCTTTTATCCAATGCAAACACATTTCTGGACGACTTTGTTTTAATTGAATTCAATTTTTGAGTCCCTTTTAATTTTTCAACATCATTTCCAATTGATCTATCTATGTCTTCGATCCCAATATGCCAAAAAAACCTTTATATGGAAAATTTAAAGAAGAATGTAAATATGATATCAAAATACAATCAAAGATAATCATTGTGATAAATGTACACTGTTTAAAATTAGATATCCAATAAAAATTAAATTGAATGTACCTTCGCACTTCCCTTGATCGGTTAGTCTCATGGCTTAGAGCAACGATGCACCATTGAACAAATTCTTTCGCGTCCACAAGTCGGCTTGCAGAGGGGTTCATTTGATATCTTCCAAGTGCTCATTTTATGCATGCCCCTACACCGTCATGTTCTCCTTTTCCATGGCTAGTCTCAAAGAAATTCCAACAATGTTTAATGTAGGTTTTCTTATAAAGACAACATAACCAAAAGAATGATTGTGTAGATTTGAATTGTCCTGCACATTCATATGACCATATCCAATGTTCATTGAATGTTATTCCACGATTTTTCAAGGAATCATAAATTTTCCAAAACAATGTTGTACAAAATATGTATCATGTGTACGATCGTCACTGATATAAAAGTGATATTCTTTAATAATATGTCGATTTTCACTGGTGCTTTCTATATGATTGACATTTTGTTCAGCATGTCTATATAGAATATGGACGAACATGGAGACTTGGTCAGAATGATAGTATTCACTTTGAATTTCTTTTTGTGGAACAAATGTGTAGTTTTCTGCAAAATCAATTACTGAAAAAATGGTCCCTGGTGGAAAAACTTCACGAGATTTTTTGAATTGCAAGTCTTTCCATCAAGCTCTATGGGAACGCTTGGTGTATTTGTAAATTTTTGCCTCAAAATTTCTCAAAAAGTCTCTCACAAAAATTTCTTCTTCTCGTAATTCAATTCTTTTAACACTATTTGCACCTTGAATCGATGTATGGATATATTCATATCTCTTCCATTTCACTTTCATGTTGGAAAATGATTGATCATTTATATCAGTACGATATTTTTTTTGAAATTTAGTCAAATTTCCATAATCATCGCATTTGTTACCACCAACACATTTCTTTTCGTAAAATAGTTCATCGCTTTCTCTTTCACATATAATTTGAGATATGAAATCACGGATAGTGGAAGGAGGAGGTGAATCCTTCCAAAATGTTCTACCAAAATCAAGGAATGTGTCATAATATAACTCAAATTCCACATGATAACGGCAACAACAAGTGTTGCGTACGGTGATAGGTTTTACATACCATGGTTTTTGTTGAACAAAAGCACTGATTGAAACATGAATTTCACGATTCTCTTATTTGAACTTGTTGAACAACTCTATCTGAGTGGTTTCCAAGAAATGTTTTTCATGTTCTTCGTACTGATTTCGTGCTATTCTTCTTTGCATCACACATTGCCTTGCATTTGGCGAAACACGTGAATTGTTCTTCCAATATTCATATATTATTTTTTTAACATTTTCTCCAAGTCTATCTTTGTATGGTTGCCTACAAATAACTCTCCAACAAGCGAGTTCATCATTTACATCTATTTGCAAACGAAATTTCCAATGTTTGTACAAATTTTATTTTGAGGTTCCTAATGCTCGTGCCATAGATTTTACCAAGCGATTCTCTTTAGTACTTGATGAAACCACTGCCATATGTATTTCTCTACGTACAACTGAAACATTTTTTTGTCTAGATATTCTAATTGAAATTATAGCACTATTTATATTTTGTATCACATTTCCCTTCATTTTTTTTATCTTTGGTTGATTTTCGAATACCCAATAAAGTCGTAGCTTCTTTTAATTTCCTTAATGATAGGAGACCTTTCAACGTTTGGGCTTGAACTGTCACCTTTTCCTTTATGAAATACTTCTCAAAAATGCAGTTAACATGATATCATATATAATGGTCAACTTTTTTATCTCCATATGTGTGAGTGTCAACATTTACTAACATCTCATCATCGACATTGATTTCATCTGTACATATTCGAATGAATAGTACATAATAAGTTTACATATTAAATAAATAACTAAACTAATAAATATATGTATAATTTCAATAATACGTGCATGTGTTCAACATGTGTGTGTGTGTGTGTGTGTGTGTGTGTGTACATACCTTGTGATTCAATTTCTTCACTTGAATTTCTTTCAACATTTTCACCATCTTCAATCATTGGTTCAATATCTCTTTCACTTTCTCTTTCAAAATTTTGTATCTCATCATCAATGTTTTGAGGAATATCTCTCTCTGTTTACATTAAAAAATATTTTTCAAATTAGTTCATCAAATAAAAATTAAGCTTCACATTTTACACTAGGAAAATTTTAAATATATCAAAACCATACTATTTACATTTACATACTTGTTTCAACTTCTAGTTGAGGTTGATTTTCCCTTTCAATATTTGAAAGTGCATCTATCTTTCTTTTGCGAGATTGTCTCATCTCTTCTCTATGTTCCTCATGGTCTCTTTTTCGATCATATTTTCTCGTACAATTCCTTCGATTTCCCATGATAATAGAGTATGAAGTTCAAAAAATTTCCTTCAAAAATTTAGACAAAAACTCAATTAAAAAAAACATCACAAAATATTTAATTTAAAAAAAAAAACTCATTTTAAAAATTTTGCAAAAAATAAATACTCCAATCCAAAACACTTACTTTTAAAAATTCAAGAAAAAAATGTCTTATAAAAATGAAACGAAGTTCAAAATATTTCCTTCCAAGTCTTACAAAAAAATTTCATTTAAAAAGTTACACAAAAACTCATTTTAAAAAAATCATTATAAAAGATTTACTTCAACCCAAAACCAAAAAATGTCCTTTCGAAATTAAGCCCAAATCCATACCTTCAAAAATAATGAAAATTAAGCCCAAATCCATACTTTAAAAAAAATTTAAGCCCAAAAAACATCCAAAAAACAGTATCGCATACCTCCAAGAAATGCCCTTTGAATGTACCTCCAAGAAAAGTCTTCAAAAATGTTCTTTGAATGTACCTCCAACAAAATTATTTAAACCCAAAACAATTCCTTGCAAAATCAGATCAAATGTACGAAAATAATGTGCCTCAAAGAAAAGTCCTTTGAATGTACCTCCAAGAAAATTCCTTAAACCCAAAACAATTCTTTGCAAAATCAGATCAAGACTCTTGTAAAATCAGACCAAACGTGCGAAAATATGCGAAAATAATGAATGATTTCTCGGAAATTTATATTGCCACGAAATGTTTTTTTGGAGGGGCTTGGCGGTACTTTCCGGCCGACGGAAAGTAAGGTAAAAGTTCAGCCAAAACTTTTAGAAATAGCTCGGCCAAACTCCTTTTTCGCTTGACTTAACGGGTCGTTAGCGTAAAAAACAGTTCGGCCAACTTTGTTTAACAGTTCAGCCAAACTAAGGCGTCACCAGTTACGCAGAGCCAAACCCTTAATACGTTTCTGCGACTTTGGACTGATTAAACTCCATGAAACATTCCTGAATTAACTGTCGGAACCAAGACAAGCATTTTTGAAATTGAATCTACTTTCAGGAAATATAACTTTTATGGAATTTCATAAATATTTACTAATTTTAATTAATTTTGTAATAAAACAGAAGCAAACAATTTCTGAAGGTCATTGTGATTCAGTGAAATCAAAATTCTGTATCTTCCAAAATACATTATAAAAAAAATTGAAAAAATTATGGTACATTACATTGGTTCGTCGTCTCTAATGAGTAGCTTTTAGATTTTTAGTTTATAACTTATATGTTAAGAAATTTCTTGCATCGCGAAACATATTCAAAATATGCAGCTTTTCATATTAGACCAGTTCAAAAAATTCTAGTAATTATGATATGCATCCATTAACTTTGTAAATATGACGAAACCGAAGTAGACTCTGTCTAGATTGTTGTAACACATTTTGTTTCTCAAAAACACAAATTTTCAAAGAATACAACATTGCGTATTAACATGACTTCTTATGAATCCGTTGATTGTTAAAAAACACACACTCAAAGAAACGCTAAGTTGACATATCAAATGTGTATAAAAAAAATTCCAAAAAATAAGTAATAGAAAGCTAACAAAATTTCTGAAAACTTTTATTTTTATTGCAAAATGAAATTCTAAACAAAAAAATTGTTTTAGCTTGCAAAAATTTGAAGAACCGAAAAAAATGAAAGTTTTTTTCTCAAAAAAGTGCAAAAAGTGGTCCATGTATTTTATGTTCATGTTGCAGTTGTATTTAATTTCCATGTTGGTGATCATCATGATGTGTATATTATTAGGTCATGTTAGATAAGTTCATTTAATGTGCAGCTTGCAGATAGAGGTGTATGTGATAGCAATTATTTGACATGAGATGTATATTTGATGTTTGTGTTGTGATTTTGCTATACAATGTTTATGTTTTGTTAGATGATCATGATCACGATGATTAGCTAATGTTAGCGAATTTGAATGCATTTTTTAGTCGAATATGATGTTTGTACAATAGTTATCATGATCGTGATGTTTATTTTTAATATTAAATCATGATATTTATTAAATATTATGTCGTGATTGTAATTGAAATTTTAATTTTAATTGTATGTAAAATTGTAAATTTGTAATTGTATTTTTAATTTTAATTATATGTAAAATATTTGGAAAATTTTAATTGTAATTGTAATATTTAATTTATTATGAAATGATTGTAATTATAATTGTAATTGTATATATGTAAAACTGTAAAATTGTAATTCTAATTCTAATTGTATGTCAAATTCTAAAATTTTAATTGTAATTGTATGTGAAATTGTAAAATTGTAATTCTAATTCTAATTCTAATTTTAATTTTAATTTTAATTGTAATTATAATTGTATGTAAAATATTTGTAAAATTTTAATTGTATTAATGTGAAATGATTGTAATTGTAATTTTAATTGTATGTAAAAAAATTGTAAATTTTTAATTGTATTAATGTGAAATTATTGTAATTGTATATATGTAAAATTGTAAAATTGTAATTGTAATGGTATATATGCAAAATTGTAAAATTGTAATTGTAATTGTAAATTTTATGTAAAATTCTAAAATTGTAATTGTAATTCTATGTAAAATTGTAAAATTCTAATTCTAATTCTAATTCAATTGTATGTAAAATATTTGTAAAATTTTAATTGTATTAATGTTAAATGATTGTAATTGTAATTTTAATTGTATGTAAAATTCTAAAATTGTAATTGTAATTGTATGTGAAATTGTAAAATTCTAATTCTAATTCTAATTCTAATTTTAATTGTAATTGTATGTAAAATATTTGTAAAATTTTAATTGTATTAATGTGAAAATTTTAATTGTATTAATATGAAATGATTTTATTAAAATTTTTAAATTTTTAAATTTGTAAAATTGTAAATAATTGTAAAATAATAAATCTAGAATAATATGAATTTTTGTAACATAATAAAGTTTATAAAATAATGCAAATAATTTCATGTACTTTAGAATTATCATTATTTTATTATGATCTTACATACAAAAAAAAGAACTTTATACAGTACGCCATTGTTTTTGAGATCAATATAATTGCAAATTATCAAGTGAAATATTGATTTTAACATTAACACAATGCAAATTACCAATTAATTCAAAATACATATTATAATGTTTCGAAAAAAAGGAGTCTTATAATTTATAAGGTAATTAAGTCCTCTTCTTTATAAAAAAACCATCTTAAAAAGTATAAATGATGAAATAACACATGTACCATATCACTCTCAGTTCTCATGATCACCCTCATTATCTTCCAGCTCGCTTGGCATGATAACACTATTGTTCTCAAAAATATGTTTTGATCTAGGGTCATGTCTCAATACGAACCACCAATCCCTATCCAACACATCCGGGTAAAAAAACACATGGGTGCAGTGTTTGGGAAAATATAGGGCTCATTAACTTCATCCCACATCTTTCTAGAGTTGATAGATATCAGCCTACTATTGTGATCTTCCTTTACATTATTCCGATCAAAGGCGTCCCACCACTTTCACCTAAAAGTAACACATTGGAAATAAGAGAAATCCACTTCAATGATCTCTTGTACCTTTTCGACGTAACCTAACGTCCCTCGTACTAGGTTTTTCTCATGGTGGCTAGATCGACTAGATTGATCGAACTCGACTTCCACTCCACAGTCTTGTGTCATGTGTCCATCATCAGCATTTTATGTGCGAAAATGGTGTCCATATGCCCACATATATGGGAACAAATGCACCTATAAAAAAGTTAAAAAATAATAGTGTCATGTGTCTTATAATAACCCAACAGTTAAAATATGAAATATAGATGTAATTACATTTTAAAGGTACATTATTAAGTTTCAAATGTACATATAAATTAAATAGATTATTACCGAGTTGGTGCACCCAATCCCTACGTTTATCACATCCTCTTCAGCATGCGAGTAACGACCAGTTGCACCGTATTTCTCTCTGACTTGGCCAGCAACCCAACTCTTGGGGCATATTTTTGGCATATTTTCTTTTAAATGATCGGGATAAGGCACACTTCTACCATTCAACCGTATGAATTCTTTCCTATCACTATCCAATTTCATCCCCTTTTTTCTGTACAATGCGACCCACGGTTGTGTCACTTTGGAATTGTAAATAACGAATTTATTGATTGCTTCAATTTATGAATTTGATGATGAAATCAAACCGACATTATATAGTACATAGAGATCAAAATATACATTATATCGAAGTTCAACATGAATATTTACTTTGTGTAAATTTGAAAAATTATAATTCGCTTACTCTTTATCAAGCGCCTTTTTCTATTCGTTTGGAACAACTCCCCTTCTCTTTTGTCTTCATCCCTTTCATCGTCTCAAATCACCGCACCTAGTCTGTTGTCAATCTTCTTGATGTACTCACTCACATAATAGAAAGACTCATACGATATGTACCCCTCTGCCATAGACCCCTCGGGTTTTGCCCTTTGTCGAACAAAACCTTTCAATTTCTTCATGTACCTCTCTAAGAAGAACATCCAACGACATGAAACCACCCCAACTAATTCAACCTCATCTCCTAGGTGGATTAGAAGATGAACCTGTAAGTCCATGAAACTCGTCGGCAATTCCTTCTTAAACATACAAACAATCTCAACTATCTCTTGACGCCACCATGGAATGCTAGCCACATGAATCTCCTTTGACGTGATCCAATGTAAAAATGCAGATAATTTAGATATGGCACATCCTAGGTCTTGGGGGAATTCATGTTTCACACACCGATGAACGAACAAAGGATAATGACATTGCAAAGTTATAAACATGTGCAATAATATACAAAAGTAGTTATGTTTTATGATCCCTGCATGGGATAAAATTTATTAATATAAAAAATAATAAAATCATTCTTTTGACATTATACGTACTCTTAGAAGATTCAAATGGTCATGCGATTTCAACCCCAACAAATGGTCATCCACTGTGAAGCAGTGCCCTAGTGAAGACCTGTATGAAGATGGCACCCTCACACCCATTATAACTTCCTTTACCAAAGAAAGGTCATATTTTTTTTAAATCGATGGGACGTCGCCTTCTTTGAAATACCATGAATTAGAGGGACCAGCGCCTGCCTCTGATCCTATACTTTTTAATCGTCTTGGCCAATGTTTATTTTTAGTTTTTTAAGTAATAAGATCTTTCCTAACAGCCAATGTGTCACTTTGTTTCGATGATATGTGCCTCCATAAAGAAGACGAAACATTTTTAAATATATGCATGGGATCTAATAACTAGGTAATCTTAAGATGCTCCCAATATGGGAGGTTATAAATGATAGATTCCATTTTCATCCCAATGGGAAATTTCTCAACATAGGTGTCGAAGAATTCTGAATCATCGAACATAGGTTCCCCATTTGAATCGAACATTTCTATGAACTCCTCCTTCTCTCTCTCATATTCTCTAAACCATTCAGTTGGTGTCGTTATTGGAGGCCTTTGGGTTCTCTCTCGTTTACCATTGAAAGCGGATGTTGCTCTTCTGTAAGGGTGTTCTTCTGGGAGGAATACCCTGGAGCAGTCATACACTGGCTTTCGTAGGTCGTTGGACCATCTAGATTTCAGAGAAGGTCCACAACATTTACATCCAAAATTCCCTTTTGTTACAATGCTTGCGAGATTATTGTATATAATTTATATGGCACGTTAAATAAATTCATGAAGATCAGAACAATTACAACGAATCAAATAACTTATATGCGAAAGAATATTGTTACGTATATAAACAAATCAATAAACTTGTAATTTACCATAGAAAAATCCTAAGCCTGGATAATCATTTTTCATGTAAGCACATATTCCATACAACGTAAAAATCCTCTCTGTTGCGATGGGTCTTGATACATCGTATACATTTATCCCATCCCATAATTCCTTCAATTCATCTACCAATGGTTGTAAGTAGACATCCATATTCTTCACTTGTCTTCTACCAGGGACTATGAGAGCCAATGTAAGATGTTCATTCTTCATGTACAACCATGGGGGGGGGGGGGGGTATTGTTATTGATCACTACTACAGGCCAAACAGAATATTTGGTGTTCTGGAGGGAATATGGGTTGACACCATCCATGGCTATGCTGAGTCGTAGACTTTGTACTTCATCCTTGAATTTTTCGAGCCATGTATCCTCTATATGCTTCATGGCTATTGAATTTGTTGGGATTCGCATAACTCTCAACTCACTTCTGTGTGAGGCATGCCATCCCTGCAACATAGCTAATTCGTTGCAAAGAAAGAGCCTTTGAATCCTTGGGATTATAGGCATGTGCCTCAATATCTTAAAAGGAGGACCACGTGACTTACCCTTATTTTTTTATTTATCCTACCTGTCATGCCCACATTTTGGACATATCTCTTTGTCTGCATATTCTCCTCTATATATAATACAATCATTTGGACATGCATGATATGATATGTACTCAACACCCAACATTTTCAACAATTTATTTACCTCTTCTGCAGCTACCGAGAAAGACATTATCACTCGGAAGAACCTTATCTTTGAATAACCTGTAGTTGGTGATCATGGAGAATATTAAATGTACATTAATGCCGATATAATTATTAACGTTCATAAAATTGACCATTTGTAATGTTCATTATGTGAATATATTTCTCAAAATTATATAAGGGAGGACTTTATGGTAACTTACCTCAAAAATTTTGAGAAACATGCATTCGACAAGCCAAAATTTACTTTCAAGTTGTAAAGTAACATCATTGTCCCCAACTGGGTAGACTTTGACTGACTGCCAAGTCTAATGAGAGGGGTAGTGGAAGCAAATTTAAGTCTTTCAAAAAAGGTGTCAACGATATGAGCATCAGGCCCTAGCTGATCATCATTTTGGAATACATCTAACAACATTGTCTCCATGGAAGTCATATCCCTTAAGTAATCATCCATTCAACCTCTATTTGATTGCCTCCACTGCCAGCTTGTGAAGAACTACTATTGTTGTAGTCATTCCTAATTGGTGAATTTGGACGTAGTGGGAATTGAATCGGTGGTTGATTCAACCATTCTTGGTATCATTCCTCTCCGATTTTTTCTCTTAATTCAACCTTCTCTCAATTTGACATTGTCGTGGGGTGCAACAGAAGATGGTAGGTAGGTCGTTCATCATCACTAGAATCCTAATAATTTCAAAAAATATATTTTAACATGATTAGTACAAAATCTATGATATCAATTAGTAAGAGCATTGATAATGCATGAGTAATTGGTTTAACATTCAAATAATTACATTAATATACCAAACAATTATTACTACCATCATTGTCCCGGGATTGTGTCTAGAAGATGCAATATTGTTACAATTGGCAGGGTGAAGAAACTGTCCATTTTCATCTACCAAATGCGTCTTGCGATATGCTGCTCTTGATAAGATTTTCTGACGTTTTGGAGCTGTTTGAATATTTTTTGCATCTGAACTCGATTTTGAATCTGCATGAACCTTCAAATTTGTATACATAATAAATTTTATTAAGCTGATTGACATGGATAAAAAACATAAATTCAATTAGATAATGAAAATATAAATAAAATTTGAAGTAAATATTACATCTCAAGATGGATAAGGAAAACTTCGTGATCGAATTTGAGAAATATTATGGAACGAGATGGATTTTAAAGAATTATCCATTCGATATAATTATGATATCTTCTCCATGCATTTGAGAAAAATCAAAAATAAATTTTGGCTTACACACCTAACAGTAATTTTGGTGCCTTAAAAATGGACTTATCGTTATCGGTGCTAATGTACAGATAATTGCACCTGTGTGTTTTAGTTACTGTGAACCGGTGTCGTGTTATTAACTGGCACACCGATGCGGTGGTATTAATTGACGCACTAGTGATGAATAGCCGCAAATTTAAAAAAAAAAACACACAACTTTATTTTTTTTAAGTGAAAAAAAACGGTAAAATGAAAAATGGGCGGCAAAATATTTTCGAAAATCTAATTTCATAAAACAATTCTTTAAATACTAAACACTTTTCATTATTTCACTATTTTTGCAAAAAAAAACAGCCAGAGATTTGCACGAGACATACCTGGAGCAAGACAACAAGAGAGCACTGTGGAGTAGCGAAATACTTTCGAACAAAACTATTCATACAATCAGAATTCCAAACCTCTGGTGGTTCAAACCGTGTAGCATAGAATTTCAAACAATCTCGTGATTAAATTTTATTTTATTTTAAATTTTCTGCGGTATTTTTTATGCAGTAAGTAAAACATTAAAATTAAAATAAAAATAAATAAAAATAAAAATAAAAAAATAAATTTTAAAATTAAAAATAAAAATAAAAAATCCACTTTACCCTAAACCTTCATTCTTTTTGTTTACACCCTTGCTTCTTCCTATTTATGTGATTTCAAAATTAGGGCTTTTCATTTTAGATTTATAGGGTTTGTATTGCTATATATATAGGCCTATGACATCTAGCCCATGGGACGACTTGCATAGTCGAATCCCAATCCATGTCGGCCCTTGCATGAATTTTTTTAATCGGTGCACCTGTGTAAACTAGCGCACCGGTGCGCTATCTTATCATAGCACACCGCACACGTACTGTTTGATAAAAAAAATTAAAAACAATTTTTTTTTAATCCGTGCGTCATATGTAAAATAGGGCACCAGTGCACTATTTCATTATAGAACACCACGCACGTACTGTTTGGAAAAAAACATTTTTTTATTTTATGTGTTAATTGGTGCACCGTTTAACATATAACGTATCGGGTCTCTATGTTGATAGAGAGCACCGTACGATGGTCCCCTGTTTTCACGGTGTGTTTAGAAGAATAGGCCGCACCGTCCTCTCCAAGACACCATATGCTACAAAAACTAACACTAGAGGATTTTTATTAATTTGTCTGTGTTAATTGGTGCACTGGTTAACATATAACGCACCAGTTCCCCTTGTTGACATAAAGCAATGTATGGTGTTTTATACTGTTTTCGCAATGTGTTTATAAGAACACGACGCACCGACGTCGATGCATACAGCATTAAAGGCTCACCAGTTTCTTAATATATTTTGTTTATCTGAAAATTTGATGATTTATTTATAAAATATATTAATGAATGATATGGTACGGGTTTCATATTGATAAATAAATGGCTCACAAGAGATCAAGTAACAAAAATATTGATAGCACATCAAGAAAAGGAAAAAAGGCAAGTTCTTTGTAAATTCTTTACAAAAAATATTTTTTTGAACTAAACTAGTATGTATTGTTTTTTGTGTATCATGCAAAGCCACAAAATGACGAATCTCGATAAGATTATTTCGGATCTAAGACCAGAAGAGCATAAAATCTTGATGGAAAAATTGCAAAAGGATGAATCGGGTGAATGAAAAAATACTATTGATCCAATATGAGTTTCTTTTTTTAATTTTATTAATAATATACTTAAATTTATTAGATAACATGTTTCAAACAATCTATTAATTCACATATGTTTAATGTTCTACATGGACCAACAACTTAGAAAAGAAATGTTGTTCTAAGAAAAGAAAAAAATAGAACATGCAAATGAAAATGAAATGCTCCTTAGCTCATCTAGTGGAACAAATGCATAGACGTTCTTTCCACTTACAATATAAAAATCAATCCAATGATTCCAAGAACCAAATTTTATCTAAACTATAGGAAGAGTTTCTAGAGAATTGGTCAATGAGACATATTAGACTTTTAATAGAAAAAATGTACAACAACAAAAAAGAAGGAATGAAAAAGTAATATTCCTTTAAATGTTTTTCTAGAATTATTTATAAATATCACTTTTGTTATATTTACTTTTCATATATCAATATAAAAATTAAATAGTTTATTGTCATGTTACATTTTCAGGAATATTATGAATATCTCAAAAGATGAACGAGTTGATATCAGAAATATGCCAATAGAAATGTTTAAAAAGGTGTACAAGGAGATGTTCAAAGAAATGGACATAATTGCATCGCACAAGGAGTCATCTCAACAACATCGTGCTTCAAATGTAATATGTAATCATTTAATTTTTCAATTAGGTAAAATAAATAAACAATTTGGCATTAAATATTAATTTTCAAGTATTTTCTTGCAGAAAAGAAAAGAAAATGGAACCCATTCAGCACATAAAACAAGACAAGGAGGAAGAAAAGGGTTGATATATAAGTTTGTGAGTAATTGTTACTTCCTTATAACAACTTAACTAGATTTCATTTCTGTATATTTTAATTTGTTTTACAACAATCATCATTGAATGCCTTCAAACAGATGCTAACATACAAAGAAGAACCATCAGACGAATTGATTGGCATTGGGTTAAATATGGGTTGTGAATATATGTTGGCATATCATAAATTAATTGTGGAATTTGTAAGCATTTATCGATCTTGTTTTACTTAGATTCGTCTATAATTAATAGAACAAAAAAATATTTTATATTAAATATATGATTTGTTATGGGGTATATACTTGCAGAAAACAAAATATGGAACTGCACCAACAGATGAAATCTTGAAAGATGACATGAAATTTGGTTTTGAAAGAATGTGTATAGTTCATGAGTCAATTGTTGCTATGGTACGTTATTTCTTTTCGATTTACATTGATGTATATTATTTAATATTGCAATTTTCATTATTATCACCAATGTATATACAATCATTACAGTTTATTTTTATGTTTGTAGATGGAAGGTGAAGAAGAAGAAAACAATCAATACCATGCGCAAAACATACCTCAAAATAACCCAAGTCATGGAAGTAGCTCGAGCAGTGATAGCAGTTCAAGCGAAGAATGATGATCATTATGTTTGGATATCAAAGCAACGCGTTATATTTTTTGAAATATTTGTGTGTGAAATCAGACATTTTGTTTAATGTAATGGACATAGTGTCCCAATTGAAAGACAAAGGGATACTAATAACTGTCCGATTTTGTATGAAAAAGAGTGTCTTATTCATATATATATAATAAAATATGTTTTAATTTATTCTATTATGTTATCCATTTTCGTTGTGAAATGTAACATCACTGATTAAATATATGGATGATTAAATATTATAATGAAGAGATGTGAAATATGATGATATGATATAACCAATTAATCCAAACATCACATTCAAATGCACTAATAAAAATTTGATTGATATGAATATTGTTATAAGTTATGTGTTGACTTTTGATGAACAATGAATCTTTAAAAATCCCAATAATTTCACCCTCACAGGTCGATGTTTATAAAAAATACAAAATGAACACTGATGTGTGTCAGTTACTGTACACCTGTGTGTTTGTATGATAAAGCACATCGGTGCATTTCTACGACCTATGAGCACCACACAAATACCAATACCAATTATAACTCTTGGTGCGTTTGTGTGATACTGCGCATCGGTGCATTTATGTGAGACTGCTCACCGGTGCGTTTCTACAACCTATGGGCACCGCACAAATACCAATATGAATTAGAACAATCGGTGTGTTTGTGTGATACTACGCACCGGTGCATTTTTATAATACTACGAACTAGCACGTTGATACAACCTACAGGCACCGCACAAATCCCAAT
This sequence comes from Pinus albicaulis, assembly GCA_034641835.2. NCBI lineage: Eukaryota > Viridiplantae > Streptophyta > Pinopsida > Pinales > Pinaceae > Pinus > Pinus albicaulis. Next base: position 637,253,850 of record CM076581.1, on the reverse strand, counting down.
ACCAATTAGAACGGCCCGGTGCATTGTATCACCTACAGTGCACCCGGTGCAGTTTTAGACCTTTACGGCCAGGTGCATGCACCTTCGACCGCCCCGGGGCGACCTTTTGAATGACACGCACCGAGATTTTTCTAAACATCTCAGGGCGTCCTTTTTTTTTCTGTCCTGGTGCTTCATAGGTTTGCAGGACCGATGCATTTACTCTAAAACGCACTGGTGCATTGACACCTGAATAGTGCACCGATGAGAAAAACATCCATAATAACCTTCGCCCGCACAGTTTTTTTAGTTGTGTTTAAATTCCATTAGAAGCTTCGCCAAAACCTCCATTACCGAAAACAAATGTTGTAGCAAATGTTTTTTTAACAATTTTGGTCAATTTTATAACACTAAAAACTTCTGTTATAACCTCCACTAGAGGGTCTTTTCCTTGTAGTGCTATATAATTAGACATCCCACTCGAAGACTTATTTTTATTTATGTTCTGGAACCATCCTTGTACAAACAAGGCATATTCATTCTGGCTCTCCATATTTTTCTGTCTCATCTCCTCTAATAGCAAGGATGGGATTATTTCATCAAACTTCAAGGTAGTTGTATTGATACCTATTGCAACAACCAGAATATCCCATGAATCTGGTAGATAACACAACAAACTGATGCATTTATCTTCATCTGAAATTTTAATATCAACATAAAACAATTGGCTTACAAAAATATTAAATGCATTCAGATGTTATGTCATCGAGTCTCCATCCTTCATCCTTAGGTTATACAACTTTTTTAGCAGGAAAATTTTTTTCACCAGAGACTTAGAGTGGTATTATGTCCCTAACTTGTCCCACAAATCCTTCATCGTAGCTTCCCTTGATATATTCAAAAATATTGTATCTGCGATACACAACCATATTGTGCTCTTTTATTTCCTATCTAGCTTCATCCAATATTCATCTGACATTGTCGTTGGTTTAAAACCTATATCTACAGTGATCCATTGATCTTTATCCATCAACAAATCCTCCATCTTGAGCTTCCACAACTCAAAACTCTGACCATATAATTTCTCGATCTATATCTTTCCACTTCTCACCATCTTCTTTCACTGCAATAATTGACCCCACAGATCTCCCATTGAATAGGGTGTACCACAGGCCTGAGAAAAACTCCTCAGCAGCAAAGGCTTCCCCTTGAAGTCAAAATAACTCTCATACCAAAAGTAGGTTTTAACCTTACACATAAATTACTTCCGAACAAACTCTTAAAATAAAAAAATTAAACAATAGCGAGAACATAAAACAAATATACACAAATATTTTCCCCTGTATCCCAATATTGGGGCTACTAGATTGAATTTTCATTATATTCCTTTCAATGTTACAATATATATATGTGTGTGTGTGTGTTCATAAACCCCAATCCATTAACCCTGGATTAGAACATAATTTTATTTCCCTTGACAAGATCTACGAAATAACATGGGTAGAAAATTCTCGTGCCCAAAACCATGTGCAAAACTCATGCAAAAAACCATAGGTAGGTACGCCCACCTATTATAGGGTCAAAAAAAATTCCCAAGGCGTTGCCCCGAACCTCGTGTAGGGGGCTACCACCCCCCTACAAATCCCTCGACAGGGGGTGTTGTTGCCCCCCCTCTGACTCAGTGATGTTTTAGTGGCTTGAGTTATAGAAATAAAACCCTAATCATGTTGCAGCAGTTGGAATTTCAACTCCTACACCTTGGTTGTTGTTGCAATAGCAAGGTACCAAAGGCATTTGGAATTTATGGTTCATGGATTATGCTAAATAACCTAAATTAATATGAGTACGAAGGAAAGGAATCAAGAAATCTCTTGAATTTTTTATTTTTTTTAAAGGAACGATTAAGGGTTTATATTAATAAATACTATTTTATGGGCGAAAACCCTTACAACATATTTTTATCATTTGACCGAGAAAAGTTTCAACACTCCATACAAAATTAGACCAGGCTTTTAATCTGCATATTCTTCTTATACTAAAAATATTTTTTCGTATGACTCGACAAAAAGGCACAAGAAGAAAGATATATTTACACAATATCATTAAACTTTAAGGTGGTGAACAAAATTGAAAACTAGATGGCCAACAAAATACCAACAATCAGCGACTTCCATACTCTGGGGGGTCAAACCTCCACGAACAACAATGTTTTTTTTTCCAAAGGTGACACTGGAGACATTTCCCAACATGTTAGGCTTACGTAAAGCCATGAGATCCTCAAGGTTTACAATCCCCAAGTGTTGAGAGAAATAATTTCATCACAGGGACTAGACAATGAAATCTCCAAACTGTTGAGAAGTTGAAGAAATTTGGATTCCAACAAATGGAGTGAAGACTGCCTTTTTCATTTCTCCATGTAACCTTGATTGGAAGCCAATAATGCTTCCATGGAGTCCAAAAACTTGTATAACAGTGAGATATATCTTCCATATTCTCCAGATTTTGCAGAGTATCCACCATAATAGATGAAAACCATTGCACATGTCTAACTATCCAAATATCAAACATAATATTCTCTTTAATATCAAGAAGGAAAGGATTCCCATGTAAATAAAGAAATACTAGGTATTCCTTTAAAATATCATGTCTATGACCCTGCCACGAACTAAGCCAAACCAAAATTTCCATTATTGAGCCAAAATAATTAGGAGGATGGTGAGGTGAAAACTGAGAGAGAATGAAGGATGGAAAAAATAAAACCAACTCACTGCTCAATCTATGAAAATCGATGGTCGCGACGATCTCCGGCCACACCCACCTTATATAAATTCCATAGCTACTTTGAACCAATGAGAGAGTGGAGTAGGTGGCACTTAATAGCAAACAAAGGAGACATGGAAAGAGACTTAATGGACCAGGTGACCAAGGGATAAGAGGGTGTCTAATCATGATGCCCATTATTATCAATATGTGACCCCGAGGTCAGATAACTCTGATGTTAAGAGATCTATCCCCAACACAATTCAAATTTTTGAGAAATCTATAGGGCTATAGTTAGGACAATTTCTCTTAAACTTGATAACTACTTGTGATGTATTTTTACTTTTTATTACTTATTAGGTTCTTCTCTTATTATTATGCTATTATTTTCATAAAAAAACTACAAAAACAAGAAGATAAATAGTACATAGGAACACAATATATAGGCTGCAAAATAGGGCCAAAACATCTCCACTTGAGATGAAAACCCACAAATATCTTCTCTTCTTATTCTTCAAATGATGAATTCCGAGACCTATAGACCAAGAAAAATAACCTTCCAAGACCAAGTCTGACCTTCTTGATGATGTGCTTCCTTTGTCCAAGTCAAACCCAGAAAAATATCTTCCAACAGCACAACTTCTACATCCAACTAAAAAATTTCAGCCTCTACTGCAGGTCTGAAATTTTCGGCCTTTGCAACAGTGGTTTCCTCCACACGTGTGAGAAAAACTACGACTTCCAAGGCTTCCTTTGAACTTCGTTTGAGTTTCTCCTTCTTCTAGGGCTTGAGGATGACCTAACAGACCTTCTTCTGAACTTCTTATGCAATTTCTCCAAGTTCGATCTTGCAGTAGCAAAACCATAGCCTCCTTCCTTTGAACATGTGAAAAGAGAGAGATAAATAACCCAAACACTTGTCCTTCACCCTTCTTCCTTCTACGTTGGCCTTCTTCTTCTTCTCCTTCGCTTTAATGATGAGAGAATGAATGATTTCCATAGGAGGTTGAGTTCCCTCCTATTTATAGGCTTCCAAGGTGGACGAAATGCCCTAGTTGAGGCTAACTTCTTAGTTGTCAAGCCGACTTCGTAGCTGTCGAGCCGAATTTGTCTTGGAGGGTAATTTGAAACTTTTAAATACAAAAATAATTCTTTTTACATGTTAGAATGTGCGTGAACGGGTCTTATTCATATGACAATGAATATTTTGACTTATTTTGCCTAGGATTAACCCTAGAAGCATCCAATGGGTGCTTGAACTCTAAAATAAAAGACCTTGAGCATGAAACCAAGCTACAAGAATAACAATAATAATTTTTTGTTCATCTTACAATATACAAGAATCAAAAGCACATTTCATATTTATGAAGATCAAACCTAGTTACACATTTTTCAACAAAATTTCCTGTCATTTAAAACTTTAAAATGAGGCTAAAGGAGTTTCATGACATGTTTAAGGAATTAGGGAGATTTTCAAAATTCCATTGTCCAGTTGTATTTTTCCTTGCTCCATAGTAGAAAAAAAAATTTGCGAAGGAGTCTGCCATTGTGTTTCGATGTCTACAAACTTTCAAATTGAGAAAGAATTAAGCATATTCTTTGGAAAATTGGAGGATTATTTGAGTGTGGGTCCTTTGAGGGATTTATCACTTGTTAAATAAAAATTTGAGAATCACCAAAAACCATTAAATTGAGGACTTTCTTTGCCATAGTTGTTTCTATAACTTTCCATAGGATGAGAAAATTCGCTTAATTATTGGTTGCATATCCAAGTCTCCAACCATATTTAAACACATTTTTTTAATTGGGCAAGTAAAACCCCTCCTGCTCTCACCTCCCCCAAAAAATCTCATGAATACTATCAGTAATTATAATATGACCTTTGTCTTAATTTAATTGAAATCATAATTTTTTTTGTTAAGTAATTTGAGTCGTGAGATGATTGGAATGCCTAACTTGTGGCTTGAGTAACCACGACCCAAGGTCATATAAGCCATCAAAATAACCTAGGGATCGCACCGAACCTAGGCCACACCAACCCTTAATATGGATGGATTTTTTCCCACAAGATTTTGAACCGATGGAATTTTCACCATGGAGTGCCTTAACAAAACACCTTGTCAATATCTATTATGGGCCTGATGATAAATTGCAACAATTATATTTTTTTCCAAGGAAACAGGTACAATTTGTATTATATAAAAGTTAGATTCTAGTCCAGATCCCTTACATTCAACTCAAAATGTCCTCGAAAAAAAATTCATTCAACTATCCATAAAATGGGACTACTTTCAACCACCCATAATACCCAAAAAAATTTAATATGACCCCATTTTCCTGCTAAACAGACTGGAATAATACCATATATTATAGTAAAAACCCCTAACAATAAGACATATTTACAATAAATATTTCAACAGTGCAAAAACTTCACAGAGAGATGCCTGATGCAGCCATGGTGGAGCCATGCTCTATAAGAAACTGATTTCATATATGTCCACCCAACCCTACGCCTTGTTGTCCGTGTGTCCCTATGGGACCTATATTCCATGCGTCCAAGGCTAGCATGGATCCATTCTTGAGTATGCTACAAAGATCCACAATTTGACCATGAAGAACTGCCATTTTTCTATTAATGCTCATGATTCATCTTGTCCATCTATGCCTAAGTGTGACGATTTGAGAGTCCAAATAATTTGGAAATAAGAGTTCTCGAACACTTCGACATCTCTCCAATGGTTTAGGGAGGCCAAGGGTCCAACCTGCACATCCATAAATTTCTCCAGCAATTGATGAGTACGCTCTTGCTCAGAAACCACAAAGGTGGAACCTGTGTCACTCATAGAACCTACAAACTAGGAACTGTAGAGTTTCATAGAGGAACCACGATAATCTAACCCACGAGAATTAGATAGCACTAAGAGTGCAAAAATATGTAACTTGGGACTAAATTTTAACAACATTTTCAGTAGGAGGAGGCGAGACTTTATAGAAATAGGGGGAGATTCGGCCACCAACAAACCAGACTCTTTGCCCATCAACCTCACTTCATATATTAAATGCAAAACACCACCATCCTAAAATGGAATTCCTCGAAAGGTTACCCAAAATTTGAAGGTGATACGAAGGGTAACCTTCAAGCACATGTTAATAAAAAGCTTTGCAGTGCTGCAAAGGAATCCAAAGACAAATGAAATTTATGCCATCCTCTAACACATGTGAGCCACCAAGTATACATGCCTTATAAGTGACAAGACGTCCCTGGATAAGGTCTTGATTCCATACCCAAAACAATAGTTGCATCATGGTAGTTATAATTTCCTTTGGGGATCACGAGGATGCCAAGGGCTAGTGATGGCTCATGTTATGCAACGTTTTCAAAGTTATATTAATCATATGCCAACTATGAAATTTCATGGTATTGGGCATATAGTGGATGATTTATAATTCAATTCTAACACACCTTCTTGTAATTTGGAGCCCACATTTGCTAAGGTGTTTGCCGACGAATTCAACTATCATAGCACATGGTGGAACTCCAAATGTTCAAATTGGTTTATCAAACTATATATCCTAAGCACAATTGGAGGAATATATGATGTATGAGACTCAATTGATGGGACTTGTCTTATAACAATTGATGAATCCCTAAAGAACATAAGTCTTGTGATTTGTCAATCAACTAACAATTCAACTCCTTTCAATATTGTTGGGTACTTCTACTAATTGTTTGTTTCTTGTCCCAGGCCCCATGCATATTTCAATTCTACTTGTTCAATAAAGCCAAAGAGAACCCCTCCTGCTCCTCCCACCCCCGAATTGCAACAATCATATTAGAAACAATGTATTTCGTCATTAAATGAGAGGAGTGGAGTTTATTGATGTTGTTGTGTCACAATGCAACAAAATGATAGCAATATAAATGAGTGGTTCAAAGGTAATTTGTAATTGGAAAGTTTTAAAATGTTTTATATTAGACAAATAAGAAATGAAGTACAATACAATGACATTTAAGAATTAAACAATCTTCATGACATATCACATTTCACTATTACTAGATATTTTGCAACATTAAATTTCTTTTTTCTATTGATTTCACATGAAAATAAACAATAAATGAGGTACAGTGTCTTAATATTTAACAATTTAGTGTTTTAGATAACATTTCATTATCATTAGACATTTTATGGTTTCAAATATAAATATTTTCAAAGCAAGAACTTTTTTTTCATTATATTTAACAACCACCATTGTCATTGATATTTTAAAATGTTTTCACAAGAAAGATCCTTTTAAGATATGAATGCATAACATACAATTGTCAATCAAACATTATGAATTTGTTGAATTTATTTCGATAATACTTTGTGCAAGGAAATTTATTATTTGTGTTGCTTGAACACTTGCGACAACATAGTTCTCATCACTGTGATTTATTTATTATCCACCTTAATAATAAAATTAACAAGTTGTTAAATACTTATTATATATATTATATATAAAATATTGTACACAACTTGAAGGGTTGAGATCAACAACTTATCATAAATATTCTTGGAAATTTTCATAGTTCCATGTTGACGAATGATTAGCTTAAATCCCATAAGTAAATGTATGATCCAAATGGAAAGTGGTATCCACACATGGAGTTGTAACTCAAGAAGGATATAAATAGTAGGACTAACTTTGTAAAAGGACAGATTGGTACACCACAATGTAACTATAATTATTTTCCTTTATTTCTTCTTCTCTCTTGGTGTTCAAGTTTATTAGATCTTGGCCCCCAAGATTCAGATTAGTGGTATTAGAGCACATTACGACTCCATGGCAAGCAGGGTTTTATAAGGGTTTCCATGAGATGTATCAGTCTATGGCTTGTAACCCGACAAGAGATCGACCCTTTGTAACTTCTACTTCAATATCAAAATGGAAGAGATAATTTTTCGTTTTTATTTTGATTACAAGAATGGTTGCATGATTCATGAATCATAGGGCATTCCTAAAACTCTATCAGTATACAATTAAGAGGTTCATACGTTCACATCCAAGATCAAATTCAAGTTGAGGATCATTTGAAGACCAAGCATGGTGTGGATTCTCATGGCCACATGTGATACCATTTGTTACACTTGACATGTGACTTGCGTCTCATTCTTATGGATCATAAATCTAGCCAACTTTCTTTCTATAGAAAATCTTGAAAAAAGCTCGCTTACAGGAGCATTGCCTCCTACTCCTACTCAACTGATATACAGATTTTGATTCCTGTAGAGGGAAAGTAGACAATAGCTCTTAAGGTTGCAATGGTTCTAATTGCCATGATTTAGCTATTTCATTTTGGATTATTGTCAAATAGTAAAATATTCTTTGTATGGGGGACAACCCCTTATGTTCCAACTGTTGGAACATTGATTCACTTTTACAAATTCAACAAGACTAGGAAATGTGACAATGTAGAGGGGTTTGTAAAGGAAGTTGTGCAAAAATTATATTTCAGGTGTATGTCAGTCACTGCTCCATTGCTTTGTATTCATTACAGTGATTGTTTTTTCCATGGCTACAATGCATTCATTCTTTTGGATGGATATAATGATAACTATCCCACAAACAAGGCTCCACAAAATTTGGGACTAAGGCATTTGATGTGATCGACGATGTAAAGGTTTTAATGGAAAAGAAATGTCCTAAAATTGTGTCTTGTGTTGATATTCTATCTTTGGTCACAAGAGACATATTATCATTGGTAGGAGGCCCTACTTACCCAATACCCATAGAAAAGAAGCAATGATGCTAAAATAAGGGCAAATAAATTGACAAATTTTCAACTCATAATGATCATTTGATGGCGGCTCTAGCTTTTAAGAAGCGTCTGAATTCATACGTTGTGATCCTAGCCCCCATACAAAAGTTCTATGAAGAGGCTCAGGGTGAGAAGCCAAAGACTCAAACCTTGTCCAACCTCAACCTCCCACGTGCCTGTCGCAAGGTCATCGACTTGGATAGGGGTGCCATGAAGCATGAGATCGAGAAGACGATCCTCTAGGTCATGCATTCAATCCTCGTCGACAACGATTTTGAATACATCATCCCCGCCCATGGTAATGTTATCCACATTTATGTACCAAAGTTGGACCACATCGCTCTCAAGGACAAGTCCTTATTTCACCAATTCACCAATATATACGTAGAAATTAGGTTGTAGATTTGCAATTGTTCATGAAGTTTTAACCAAAATCACAAGACACAAACCTACACTATTATTCTGTGAACATTAATTCACAATCTAGAATAAAAATTTCATACATGCAATAATAAATCACACACATGCAATAAGTATTTTTATCTAGGGAAAGAAATATGCTAAAAACCCATGCCTCTTGCATTAATCAGATGAAATAGAGATGGATTACAATTTCTTTGCTCCACTGAGCTCACCCTACAAGTGCTCAACCTATCTTACTGCTCACTAAAGTCCTCTGACCCAGACTTAGTCAATTTTTTCCTTGGCTTGAGCTCCTATTTCCTTCCATTGTTCCTTGAGGAATTAACCCCTATTTTTTAGGAATTTTTCTCCAATAGATTATGCAATTCCTTTAGGTTTATCATATGACTGCACGCAACACCAATACACTCAGAACCGGTCTATAATTGATGTTACTCTGCCTTTGAATCTCCATCTCAACTAGGTAACTCAAATTCTCTGCATGCACTAGCTATTTTGGGATGATTGATCAGTTAACTAGATGATCACTGAGTTTGAATGAGGCCCACTGCACAACTTGACCATCCACTAGTTCTTCCATCAGCTGGAGCTAGTTTAACTGAGAAAAACCTTAGATAACTTACCTTGATTGCTACAAATTAGAAATCACACATGCTAAACTGAACTCTAACTCCTCCAAATCGAATTTACTGAGTAGATTGGGTGACACAAGCCATGTCACTCAATTTAACATCATCCCAATTGTCTGTTGATGTGGACATTCAAATTTTCTCAATTTAATCAGGGCAAAATCAAATTCAGAATTTCTTGTTGCATTTTTCAACGCTCCCTCTCAGCAAGAAATGGATTATCAACCACCCCTATCATGCACATGTGGAACTCAAACTTTCCTCTTGACAAGGCCTTTGTCAAAATGTATGCATCTTGTTCCTTTTTCAAAATTTAATTCAACAACATGATCCATTTGCTAAAATCCTATAGATAGTGATAATGTATCTATACTTGGATCTGTTATAAAAAAATGATTTTAGGATAACGATGCAACTTTGATTATCCTGAGTAGATCACGATGGGATCCATCATCTGCCAAATAATCCAACAAGTATATTTCTCATCAGAGATAGCATCACAGAAGTTACTTATTTGGCGTATTGTATTACGATTCCAACGAAGTTTGAGTGCCACGGATCTTTGCTTCCTTCTTTACTAAGAAATTGTTACGGACAACACACGCAAATTCATGATGTACTCCTTAATGTTGCAGTTGTGAATCCATGAAAATTCTCCTTTTTCTTTTGTACCATAGTCCAAACTGGGTAGTGCCTCTGAGGTACCTGAGAACATGCTTAGCTGCCTTATAATATAATTTGGTTGTACTAATCATAGCTTGACTTAGCTGGTTGACTACATAACACATATCTAGTTGTGTGTTCTCGCATCATGAGTGAACCACCAGCTTCTTTAGTGGTAATAACATCCACTTCCTCTGAAGTGGAATCCTCCCTTCTCACTAGTTTTGTCGCATGAAGAGTGTCCATGGGTTTTGCATCTATCCATACAAAACTTATAAAGTATCTCGTTGGAATACTTACCTTGTGAGACCAAGAGTTCCTCATCCCCTTGCCACGCTTCCCAATTCAAGAAGTAGTGTTGAAGTTTCAACAAAAATAGTGAAATTGGCATCCGAAACAACATGAAAACACCTGCATAATTGTGGGACCTAGAATTACATGATCATAGGTCAGCAATACATTAGTGTGAAATTCAATTTATTTAATAAATTGGATATGTGTCAAATTTAATTATCCCTTAATTAAATTGAACAATAAAATGTAATCTTATCTCATAATCACATGTATTAGTTAACTGAGTGTGATAAAATCAGTTAGGTGAGGCATGCAAAGTGATTCTATGTGTTTTAGAGTTCAAGTTGCAGTTAAGTGCATGAGTAATCATTTAACTCAGTTAGGTAAGTTAAAGTCACTTGAACTAGTTGTAATTGTTTGTTGCACTAGTGAGAGATCAAGTGAATTAAATATTATTTAATTCATAATCATTGATCTTCCATGCAACTAATGATTTACTATTATTATTTGCATGCATGTCAGTTCTAGTTGAGACCCAGTTGAGACAAAGGTTAAAGGGAAGTTACCTATCAGTTGTGATATTAGCAGGTTTCCCAGATGCAGTTAAAACACCACAGGATGCCCATGATACTCAGTGCAGTTTAGGAAGGCTAAAATTCCTAAAGAATAGGGATTGCATTAATCAGGAATTGCGTAAGTAAGGTAGGCTGAAGAAAGGCTGAGAATTGGCTAAGTGTTGGCCCGATTTTGTCTAGATCGGTGTGAGACTATAGGCAAATTGCAGGAGACTCTTGTGAGAAGAGTGCATTGTAATTGTTTCATGATTCCTTGTGGAATATAAAATATATGATAGAGGGGTTTTGAGTAGTAAGCTTTCCCCGGGAAATTATATATGTTGTGGTTTGATTTGTTTCTTTCTACACTTGTTGTTATTAGCGATTGTGTTTATTTTCTACAGTTGATTTGTAGAAGGATTCAGTATCTAGCTTTAGTACATTGCTTGATTGGATTGAATCCATTGATATACATATATTTGTATAATTTCTACATGGTATCGGAGCACAAGAAATCACTATAGTGGAGGAGAAGATGAGTTTGTGAATAAATAGAATTCGAATTTGCAGAAGTGTTATTGGTGCGACAGGCGAATTAGGATCGAAATGGCTTTCAATGGCTTGAGATTGGAGTATGCACTTGAGGTAAGTTCCAATTATATTGTGTGGAAAGATAGGCTGGAGGAAGTACTGGAGGACAATGGGTTGAAAGAATTCATTGATAATGATGTTCCAAAACTCGTTGTAGCAAATGTTGCAAATCTTAATGCTTGGCAAAACGTTGCAAGGGTGAGGAGGATCTTACTAGAGGGAGTACGAGACCACATGGTCTCAAGTCTCCATGGAAAAGCGACTCCATATGCAATGTGGAAGGCTTTGATAGATATTTTTCAGAGTAGTAATGATCATAGAAAATTGGCACTAAAGGACAAGCTGAGGAAATCAAAATGGAGAAAAGCGACATTATTCTAGTATACTTAACAAAGTTTGTCCAATGTCGGGATGAGCTTGGGAGTGTAGGAATTACCGTCGCGGATGATGACTTAGTGAGCCTAGCTCCTTTAGGACTTCCCAGGATTTGGCATAGTTATTATGACTCTTTCAATGGGAGGGAGAAGCTGCCAGATTGGGAATGAATTTGGTCGGATTTGGTGCAAGAAGAATTCAGGCGGAATACGAGGGATGGATCTTCATCTAAAACAGATGATGAATAAAATTGTGTCCTGGCTGGTAAGGCGCAGAAGGGGAAACGAAAGAAATATTATTCCAAATTTGAGACTGGCGAAAAAGGCAAGGAGTGTAACATGTCTACAGTGACATGTTTTCATTGTCACAAGCATGGACATTATGCCACTAATTGTGCACAAAAGAAGAAGAAAAATAAGGCTTCAGGATCTGCAACTGGTGAGGCTTTGGCCTCACAATTTGAGTTGGACTTCTCGCTCATTGCATGCATGGTGTCAAGTGCGATGGGATCAGTGTGGTACTTGGATAGTGGTGCATATTTCCACATGACAGGATACAAAGAACTTTTTAGTAGCTTGGATGAGAAGGACCTCCAGATGCATATCGAAATGGGTGATGACAGGCAGTACAACTCTACCTGGATTGGTACAGTTACCTTCCAGAGACAGTCAGGTAAACCCTTCTTATTAAAAGATGTAATGCATGTACCAGGCTTGAAAAAGAATTTAATTTCAATCGCAATGTTGGAGGATAGAGGCTATGATGTTGTTTTCAGTGAAGGAAAAGCTTTCCTTCGACACAAAAAAACAGGACAATCCAAGAATATTGGGATTCATGTGAAGAATCTATATAAACTTGATGTAGATGGATACACAGCATTGAAGGGTAAGGCGGAAAAATTGGTGAGACGAGATGAGGGTTAATTATGGCACAATATATTAGGCCATCTACACCACGGAGCTTTGAAGGTCATGCAGCAAATTTCTACGGAGTTTCCAAAGGGTACTGTTGCGCAGATAGACATATGAAAGGGATGTACCATGGGGAAGTGTGAGAAAGCCATGCAATTTTCCCTTGAGAGGGAGCTTGATTTGCATGTAGATGAGAAACTCTTGGTTCCAAAGAATGAACCTCAAGATGTGGAGAAGCCACATGCGGAGGATCATGGAGTGGTAGAAACCACTCAAGCAGAGAAATTTTGAGCCAGATGGGTAGAGGGAGTGCATGCAACTACATCTCCAGGTGTGAGGTGGGGCGATATGCATAAATAATCCAAAGAAGAAATTGGATAGGGTCCTAAAGATGGTGTGTCTCATGGATCGAACCTAGCTATGAGGAACCCGGCAGGATCGGTTAGATTGATGTAGTTAGATGTCAGGAGGACAAAAATCAGAGTGACGGGTGTCGGATACTGGAGAGCAGATCAGAGTTGGTAGGAGTGCAGAGTGCATGGATGCAGATTTCAAAAGCGCAGAGAATCCAGTAGACATGTGTAGTAGGTACCAGCAATCAGAAGACTCTGATGACAGATGCATTATATTATTTCAATTGTTTGGAGGCTATTCAGTTTTAGAAGTATTGCATGCAAAACTTGCATGAGCGAGAAACACTAGCGAAGTGTTGCATGCAAAATTTGCAGGTGCAAGAAACACTAGCAAAGTGTTGCATGCAAGAGATGCATGTGCTAGAAACACTAGAGAAGTGTTTCATGCACTATTTGCATGTCGCATGCAAGAGGTGCATGTGCGCCTGCAAGGACATTCCTTTCTTATTGAGAGGGAGTGTTGAAGTTTTCAACAAGAAACAGTGAAATTGGCATCCATAAACAACATGACAACACCTACACTAGTGTGGGACCATTGGTCATGTAGTGATGGGTCCTAGCGATACATTAGTGTGAAATTCAATCTATTTAATAACTTGGATATGTGTCAAATTTAATTATCCCTCAATTAAATTGGAAAATAAAATGTAATCTTATCTCATAATCACTTGTAATAGTTAACTGAGTGTGATAAACTCAGTTACCTCATGAATTTTGAGTTTAGGGTAGTTGGTAAGGCATGTAGAGTGATTCTATGTGTTTTAGAGTTCAAGTTGCAGTTAAGTGCATGAGTTTAATGCATGAGTAATCAGTTAACTCAATTCGGTGAGTTAAAGTCAGTTGAACTAGTTATAACTGTTTGTTGCACTAGTGAGAGATCAAGTGAATTAAATATTATTTAATTCACAATCAGTGATCTGCCATGCAATTGATGGTTTACTATTATTGGTTGCATGCATGTCAATTCCAGTGGAGACCCAGTTGAGACAAAGGTTAAAGGAAAGTTAACTATCAGTTGTGATATTATCACACTGCCCAGATGCAGTTAAAACACCATAGGATGCCCATGATACTCACCGCAATTGAGGACAACTGAAATTCCTAAATAATAGGGATTGCATTGTTTGTGCTCAACTTAGTGTTCCTAAATTGAGTTCATTAATTTTCAACCAGGGCTAGTAAACTGCTGAAGTGTGGTGCATTATATGTGCCTAGGTATTTGTTCCTCACTACGTTGTGTTTAGTGTTTTATGATGTTTTTGGTTTTATGGTTTTATGTTTGAAAAGGGAAAGAACTAAGTGCTGGTGAAAAGAAGCTATTGGTTATATTAAAACAGAACAAAGCCTAAACTATGGATGGAAAACAACAAATGAAAAGCTTGATAATGACTTCATTGGAAGGAAATAAATCACAACATGAGCTTGAACTTATCCAATTCATTGATTAAAGGTGTGTTGGAAGAGCTTGAGAAATGGACAAGTTAAGTGTAAATGAAGTTCTCCTAAATAAACAATCAACTCACAATATTACAAAAAAGATGATTATTTGTAACATAGTAAGGTTTCTATTCTAGATTAACCTATGATGCTGAAGTTACCCTATTCTGCAACTTGACTTATCACTACTAGGCCTTATTAAGAAGTTTAGAGATTTTCTAGAATAATGTTTGGGAAAAAGGCTGTAGGTGAATTTGTAAAATATTTGCAGAATAATAAAAGCCTTAAACTGATATTACTGACCCCTGTTCATGTGATGATGTATCAATATAAATTCAGAACAAAAGTAAGTTGTAAATAATGAAGGCCGAGAGACTAATTTTGACAACTAGTACTACTTGAAATTCAATGGATAACACTAGGCTAGAATGCAGTCTATCAATCTTAAAATACAGTGACTACAACTAAACTAGAATGCCATTAATATTTTCTTGAAACAAAATGAACTGAGACTGAACTAAAGTGCTACTAATCTACTTGAAGTACAGTGAACAGAGTTAAACTAGAATGCCATTATCAAACTTGAAATGTAGTGACAGAGCTGAACTAAATGCAATCAACCTCCGGAGTGTTGTTACTAAATTAACATGCAGCTAGTCTATGGAATTCTACAGCCCATCTCGTTTCAATATGAATGATATTTTGGAAGAGTTTGTAAAACAAGTCTGGCTGTATTATTCTATGCAACTGAACATAAACATAAGATTTGAAAGCAAGTACGACTAGGATCTAAGATACCACAGCTGTTTCTTATTCATTGTTAATGATGTTTTGGAAGAGTTTGTAGGAGTAAGACCAGCTATGACACTTAGTGTAAACAAGCATAAATCATAAAATTCGAAAGGAAATGCGACTAAAATCTACAACACCACAGCTATGCCTTATTCATCGTGATGATATTTTGGAAGAGTTTATAAGACTAATTCTAGCTGTGATGATTAATGTAAACAAGTATGAAACATAACTTCAGAAACCTACTTAAGCTAGAAATGTAAACGAGAGTAAAATACTTATCTAAGTCATATGAACAAAGATGCTCAAGTAGCAGGGGCCCTCTACCACCGGAGTAGCATAGAAAATCTACTTCAAGATTGACTCAGCCTTTTAATAAAATGGTGCTTCTTTCATTAAAAGAGAAATTACTTCAAAACAAAGTGTTTTCGGACTTCTGAAATCTAGCAATCAAACACCAAATCTAACCTTGTCCCTCGGTTTCCCGAGCCATATTTATAACAAAATTACATAACTGTCTTGAGATAACCTAGGGATAATTGTCTTCCCAAATAAAAATCAAACTAGGACTTTGATGGTGGTCTCGTAATATGATTAAGGACATCTGGACTGTCCTTGTCCTACTAGGAGTCTATATCCTAGTTTGAGTTCCCACGTGCATAACCACCTACATAATTCCAATAAAACTTCGTGGAGAGCAAAAAATGATGAGGGGGTGATGTGGAATACAAACATATGTGTTTTTCTCTAAGATGATACCTGGAACCTGCGTAGACATGAAGACAGCTGTAGAATCGGCAACTAGCTACAGAATGTTTGCATTATGTAGCTAGACCTAGTTCAAAAAGTACTACAATGACAAAATCATAAAAACATAGCAAGTTATTTATGATATTCATTCTTAAAGAAATTTTAATTAATTCTATTGATAATTTGAGCCTATAATTAGTAATGTAAAAAGGAAATGGAGTGGAATGTGGTGGAAGAAAGAACATCTTTGGAGCTCAACATACCCCCACTGCTAGGTTCTTGCATGTCCTCATGCAACTATTCCATGAACTCCGAGACCTTTGCAAGGACATTCAACCCTCTTCTTCTGCTTTGCCTAGCAATCAAAGGCCTTCTGGGCTTCCTTATGACTAACTTGAATCTCAAATTTGTGAGTGCCCTGGTTAAATTTTTATTTTTCTTCTTCAATTTTTCATTGGCCTTGTGCAACTTTTGCATTTGTAGAGACAGACTTGAATTCATATAAGTTTTCAGTTTAACCTTCTCTCTCATAATTTCATTCTCATTCTTGATATGCCTGTTGAGTATTTCTAACTCATATTTATCTCTCCTTAGGATATCAACTCCAGATTTTGGTGGACTAGGAGTTCTGTCTCTATTTTCTGAAGCTCTTTTCTCTAATGTCTCAACATAGTTGTAAATTTCTTACTGTTCTGGGTCTATTTCAGGAGCTCCTTCATCGAAATCCTCCTTAGTAGGTGTTTCTTCATCCTCTATGTTTATGACTTCAATTTGTTTAACCTTTTTTTTCTTTAGTATTCCTCTAAGTCTGTGGCTCCTTCTTGGTTGAGATGGTCCTTCTCCTTTCTCTCTGGCAAATTTTCTTATTATCCTCTCTTTCTTAAGCTGCTTCCTAATCTGAGCCAATTTCTCAAAAATCATTTCTTCACTTCCTTCTTGTATTGTTTTACCAGTTTCAGTTTTGGAGGTTTTCCATCTTCTTCTTCTTTTTGTAGGTTTGTCTTTAAGTGGAGGTTTCTTGGGTTCTTCAAAGTGATTTCTCACTAAGAACTCTTCCCAATTGTCTCCCATTTTTCCCAAATGATGTTCAATCAAAATTTTGACTAAACCATGGTGGTATAAGGTTGTTTCTAGAAATTGAACTCTCTTTTGAACACTTGAGGCCATTTTCTTTAAACTATGAAGCAAGAAAAAGGGAAAATTGAGTTCTTCTTCTAAGAAATGCATTATCAACCGAATATGATAAACATAGAAGGTACCATATCTTCCTTCACAAGTGATGAATTTTTGCAAGATAAGAAACATGTTCCTCCATTTGTTCTTTAGTGTGGAGCTAGGGATACCCTTTTTAAAAATGGAAACATCCATACCTGGTGACTTGAGTATCTGCTTCCATGCCTCGTTATGAAATTCTCTATTCTTGAACCACCTTTCTCCTTGTCTGGGAAATTTCGTTGCTTCTGCAATGGAGGCTTCTGTAATGGTGAATTCAATATCTCCTATCTCGACCTCAGCTCCACTGAAGGACCATGCAAACGTTTTAGTCACCTCTTTGTGAAAACCACTGAATTTTTTAAAGAATTGCAACCACCCTGCTTGTTGTAACATTTCTCTTATTTGAGGATAACCTTCCAAGTACTTAGTTCTAACCGGTTCGGTCCTCACTATGAGACCCATAACTTCTCTTTCCAACCTTCAAATTGTTGCTCCTCTGTTCACGGTGACAATGGTTGTTACAGAGATGTTTTTGCCCCACATATGTTTCCTCTGTTTTACAGACTAAAATGGTTAAGAGTTGGCTACGGGAAAGAATGATATAGAGTGATTACAGAATGAACATAATGAGGTGAGGATGATGTATATGAGTTGAAAGATATCACAAAAGAAAAGACCGCGGAGATATTTTGTAACGAATTCAAAATCATCATTAAATGCTTTGGCCTAGTGACGTGACTAATCCAATCACTTTAGCACTTTAACCGTTTAGATTTTTAAATGATGATCAGATATGGGATTTGAAATGGTGGAATAGGAGTTTTATCCAAAGTTTCTACGGGATGTTTGTTAGGCATGATCAACAAAATTAATTAAAACAACTTTTTGAATTATTCATAACTTAAATATACTAAAATTTTTCATGATATGTCATTATAATCAGAACTTTTACCTTTGCCTTTTCTCTGATTTTTGTGATCTTTATATGCTTTGTTCTCCCCTGAAAATCATTACTTTTTTATTCTTCATAAATCCTTTGATTTTGCTTGTTGTCATGGATATGCAGGATCATTTTATTGCAGATCAGGTGATTACTGGACAGTGCTTTCAGGATCTCTAGCTGCAGAATGTCTGACTGGCTGCAGAATGTCTAACTGGCTGCAGAATGTCTAACTGATTGCAGAATGTACATGTAGAAGACTTGAAACATGAAATGGAATGGTTTGGAGCATGAATGGAATGTTGTATGGAATGAGTGAAGATGGATAATAAAATATGGTGTAATGGAATATGAATGAAGTGAATAATGGAGTGGAATGGATCAAAACTTATGAAAAGGAGTGAAGTATGAGAAGTGGCCTGCAATTCATGATATGTATTATTCAATTGCAGTAAAACATCAAACTTAAAAATCTAGGATGGGAATGAGATGGAATATGGGGTGAAATGAATAAAGTGTGGATGAATGAATGAAATGGAGTATGGATGAATAAATGAAACGGAATATGGATGGATGAAATGAGATGGACCATAAGTGAAATGGATCTGCACTTATGATTTTGTAACAACTACTTGCAGAAAAAACGGATTTGAAAAGCTAGAGTGTCAGAAAGATTCTGATTTTCACTCCACCTTTTCTGTATAAACATGCCAATCAGTGATTGGTTTTCATGTTTATACTTTATTATTATTATTATTTATTTTTTATTTTTCAATAAAATGATTTCAGAAAATTCAATTAAGTTGATGAAGAAGAAAGATTCTTCTTCATTAACTTCACATCACTGTTTTCCTGGAATTTCTTGACAAATTCTTCTCTTGAAAGTGGCTTATGATACAGCTTCAATCTATGACCATTCACAAGAAAAGTGACCTCTTCTTCATCTATTGTCCTGATTTTTATTGCCCCATTGTCAAAAAATTTCACAATTTCATATGGTCCAAGCCAATGTGTTTGGAATTTACCTTGAAAATCTTTGAACTTTGAATCAAACAAGAGAGCCCAGTCACCTTCTTTGAACTTCTTTTCCTTGATATACTTATCATGCCATCTATTCCTTTGCTGCTGGACTATACTTGTTTTTTGAACTGCATCTTGTCTGATCTCATCCAATTCATTAATCTGTTCCAATCTGTGCTTTTTTGCCTCTGTTAGATCAATTCCTAGCTGAACTGCCATTTTGAAAGTTTGAATCTAGAACTCTATGGGAAACAAAACTTTCTTTCCATAAACAAGTTCATAAGGAGTATGGCCTGTTGTGTTTCTCCATGTAGTTCTATAGGCCCACAAGGCTTCAGGAAGCCTATCTACCCAATCTCTTCTATGTAAATGAACATTCTTTGTTAGGATTCCTTCAATGACCTTATTAGTAGATTCCACTTGACCATTTGCTTGTGGATGATAAGGAGTAGATTTTCTATGTCTGATTTTGTACTTCTCCATCATTTGCTCCACTAGCCTTGATGTAAATTGAGCTCCTTGATCTGTAACAATTTCCCTTGGGACACCAAAACGAGTAAAATATCCTCAAAAAGAAAAGTAACTACAGATGCTTCATTAGCAAAAAGTAATGGCTTGGCCTCTACCCATTTGGTAACATAATCAGTGCAAACTAATATATATCTCTTTTGTCTTGATGGAGGACTAATAGGTCCTACAAAATCCAAAGCCCATTTTTCAAAAGGTTCAATATGTACCCGAGGTTGTAATGGCATCTCACCTGAAGGAGAAGGTTTCCCTACCCTTTGGCAACTGTCACACCTTTTGACATACTCTTTAGCATCTTTAAATAAGGATGGCCAATAATATCCTAAATTAAGGATCTTATAGGCTGTCCTCTTATCTGCAAAGTGTCTGACACAAGGTTCATCATGACATGCCTTGAGAATCTCAGGCATCTCATCTTCACGAACACACTTTCTAATGATCAAATCTGGACCTGTCTTGTACAACTCATTAGCAACCCATGAATATTTTGCACTATCACAAATGATTTTTCTTTTATCCCTTGCATTCATAATTGAAGGAAATTTTCCTGAAACTAAATAATTAGCAATATCAGCAAACCATGGAGTTTGAGTAGAGATTACAAAAAGATATTCATCAGGAAATTGATCTTCAACCGGAGTGTCATCTTTGATATTTTGGAGTCTAGATAGGAAATCAGCTACTGTGTTTTGTTTTCCAGGCCTATCTAGAATAGTAATTTTGAATTCTTGTAAGAGTAACAACCATCTTATAACTCTGCCATTAGTAATTGATTTGTTCATTAGGTATCTAATTGCAGAATGATCAGTGTGAATAAAAGTTTCATAGCCTGTTATATAGTGTCTAAATTTGTTTATGGCATGAACAACAGCTAAAAACTCTTTTTCAGTTACAGTATAGTTTAACTCTGCAGGAGTCAAATTTTTACTGGTATAGTAGATGGCATAAGGAATCAGGGCTTTTTGTCCCAATACTGCTCCTAGAGCTGTATCAGAGGCATCTGTTGAGATATGAAAAGGTAACTTCCAGTTAGGTCCCCTTAAAATAGGTGCTTCAGAAATTTTTGTTTTCAGGGTTTCAAAGGCTAACTGGCAATCATAATTCCATTTGAATTCACAATCTTTGGTAAGTAATTTGAAGAGTGGAGATGCTATCTTGGTGAAGTTTTCTATAAATCTTCGATAATATCCTGTAAATCCTAGAAAACTCCTAACATATTTTTGACAACTTGGAATAGATAAGTTAGAGATGACTTCAACTTTTGACTCATCAACTCTAATCCCATCCCCTGAAATGTGATGTCCTAAAACAATTCCTTCAATAAACATCATAAAACACTTCTCATGACTAAGTGAAAGATTTGCTTCTTTACATCTTTTTAAAACTTTTTCCAAGTTTGCTAAGGCTTCTTCAAATGTGTTTCCATAAACCGTGAAATCATCCATATATACCTCTACACAATCATGTATTAGATCTGAAAAGATTCCTAATACTGCCCTTTGAAATGTTGCAGGTGCATTGCATAATCCAAATGGCAATACTCGGTAAGCATAGGTACCCCAAGGATAGGTAAATGTGGTTTTGTCTTGATCCTCAAGTGCTACTTGAATTTGATTATAACCACTAAACCCATCTAGAAATGAGAAGTACTTTTTGCCAGCTAATGTATCTAACACTTGATCTATGAAAGGTAAGGGAAAATGGTCTTTAAGAGTAGCTTTGTTTAATTCCCTGTAGTCAATACATACCCTCCATTTACCATTTTTATTTGGCACAATTACCAAAGGAGAAACCCACTGACTATCTGAAATGGGATAGATAAAGTTGACATTTAACAATTTCTGTAATTCTTCTTTAACAATTTCCCTAAGATTTGGATTCATCCGTCTTTGAGGTTGTCTGATTGGTTTACAATTTTCCTCTATGTAGATGTGATGAGTGCAAGTCTTGGGGCTTATCCCTTTCATATCAGTTTACTCCCATGCATATGCAGAAGAATGTCTCTGTAAGATCTTGACTAGCTCTTCTTGTTGAGATTTTTCTAGGTTCTTGTTTATGTTTAAAGTTTTGCCTGGAAATATCTCACTTGTAGAGCTGCCAAATTTATCCATAGAATGAAGAGACATATGTCTTGATGATAAAAACTCAATGTTGGATTCTTCTTGAAATTGTTCATGTTTATATTCCGAAGAGGATTCAAAGTTTTCTAAAGTATTCAGAATTTGACTATCTTCACTAATTTCTGAAATTGTGAAGAGAGGTTGTAAGTCTTCTTCATCCTCTATCCATTGAGTATCATCTAAATCTGTAATTGTCCTTGCTGGAGGACACAAAGTGAATTTCTTAGTTGAACTACCATCAGAGATATGCATATCACCAGATCTACAACTAATGAAAGCATCAGCTGTAGCTAACCAAGGTCTTCCTAATATAATAGGAGTTAGGATCATGAAATCCTAGATTATTCTTAGGAGTTAGGATCATGAAATCCACAAGGTACTCCCACGAATCTAGGGACACTGGAATGTCTTCTATTACCCCGTCAGGTTTGATTACAGATCTGTCTGCTAATTGTAATAATGTGGGTGTAAAGAGAAGATTAGGAAGTTTCAGTTTATCCATGATTTGTCTACTCATGATATTGATTGCTGCTCCTAAATCAATGAGTGTGTTTTGGATCTCAATTCCATTGATGTGAATTTTAACAAATGGATTTCCTGGGTCTAGATACTTTGGAATAGAAATCTTACCCATCATAATGTCTGCTATTTTTCCTGCCAGTTGAATTTTCTTTGTCTCTCTTATTCTTTTTCTTGTTTTCTTCATGCTCAACTCCTTTATTGTTTTTGCTAAAATTGGAATTTCCTTGATAGCTTGTAATAATGGAATCTTAATACAGACATTTCTCAGCTCATCTAGGAAATCATAATTAGGCACCATAATTTGTTTTTCTACACCTCTATCAATTTGTAATATTTCTGGAAAGGGAGGTATAGGAGTGGATGTTGATGGCTGCTGTAATACAGGAGTTGAAATTATTGGTTCTTTTTAT